>KN823431.1:2648-22414 GCA_000827465.1 Tulasnella calospora MUT 4182
GCATTTCTCCTAGTGGGAATCGCCCTATCCCACTCCTTCGGATATTCCCAACAGATCGCCCACGCAATTCAACCCGCCGCCTCCTATGGATCTCTGCTCCAGCATCTTTAGCAGTTCAAGGATTTGAATCTCCATTCTTAGTAGTTGTTGCTCTGTTGCATGAAGTCGGCTCTCCGCTACTTGGAGTCGAACCTCCATTGCCGCTCGACCCTCCTCTGAGCTTTCCAACTCACGCTTCAGCTGCAAGATTTCCAATTTAACCCCTTCGTTATCGTATTCAACTTGATCACAATGCGAAGGAGGATCTGTCTGACTTCCAGGTTCGGGAGTTGTGCTGCCAGCTATAGGTGCGATAGGCGTAGAACGTCGTTCCTGTCCTGGACATGCCGGGATCTGACATTTTGGTCGACATCCCACGTCGGGTAGAAGCTCTGGGTGACCTCAGCGGAATTGAGAGTGAGTATAGAGAGCTTTGCCGGATCCCTATCAGAAAGAACAACCAACATTAATTAAGGATGTCAGGTGGAAGGTATCAAGGTCGACGGTGCTCACTCTGTCTTCCCTCTGAAAATTGTAATTATTTAACTGTTTTTGAAAGCTGCCCCACTTCGGTAAAGGATGAGATTGATTTATTTATTTCAATACTGGTGGGGTATACCTTTTTCATCTCCTTGAAGTGTTTGGGCAGGACATTTGCTACAAACGCCTCGAGGTCGGGAATAAGGAGAGCGTCTTGCTGTTCTACTTCGGTCCACATGACGTAGCGCTCGACGGTATTGTCTTGTAACATTCTGTCTTGAGCCATCAGCCCTCGAAGCAATACTAGAGGCAGGAATCCACTCACGAATAAAGCTTGAACGGGAAACGCTTGCCCGAGGGAAGTTTCTGGACCCGAAGAGTCGGCCTAGCATTGTTGGATGGCACAAGGGAGGAAGAAAGAGCGGCGTTTGGATCGGGTTCCTCGCGCTCCTCTTCCATTACCCCGTGCCGGACATAGGAGCTATTTTGGGGAGGGTACAACCCTTCACCTCGGCCAAGCTCGTAGAAGTTTGAATGCAAAAACGTGAATTCGGCGGGAAGCGAGGGGGAGGAGAAGGTATGAAACGCTGAAGGATTTATTGGTTGAGCCGCGGGATTCGAGAATGGTGAGGCGGGTCGCGGGTCGCGTGCACGTGAAAACATCAGTGGTTAGGGACTACGGGGGAGCAAAAGACCAGCGCAGATTGGATAAGTGATCTCAGCAGGGGGAGCACATCACCTACAGTGATAGAAGCTGAGATTTAAATACGATCAGAAGCTTAAGATGACTGAAGGCGCTTGTGTGAAACCAGTTCGCGAAGGTAAGGACGAAGGATATAGGCCCAATGGCCCATTGTCTCATCGCAATTTATATATAAAAACGCGACGTTTTTAGGTTTTCTAGATTTCTAAGTTAAAATTTGTTATTAAAGGCGCCTGGATATAGCCCGGAACATATGAGGGCCGATTCCGGGGTGGGATCGCTAAAGGAAGCCGCGACCGAGCACCAAAACCGTGGTTTGCGGTGCCACATGTGCAAACACGTTAGTAAACAACACACTCCACCTCTCTCCATCCGAAAACCCGTCCTAAAAGCATCGTAGCGGCGCAAGCGCCAGTCCCCGGTTCTACAAAAGCAATTACTCTCCAAATAACGTGAATACTCGGTCGGTGCTGAGCTTAGCCGCAGGAATTTACTGTGATCGTTCAGACGGCCCGCCGGTGCGCAACAGTTATGAAACGCTCGCCGATGCATCTCAGGATACTTATAGTGCTTGCTCGTCGCCATGTTTCCCTGTGAATGCGGTTTCAGTAATTTTGATCATTGGGAAAGAGTATTGTGCTTCCCATGGCCAGGAATGAAAGAGACCGAAACGTAGCAAAGAGATTGCCATAAATGTACTCTCGCCGGCCCTGCAGCAACATAGATATGTCAACACACAGTCCAAGTACCCGTAATCGGTCTCCTCTCGGCTTTCATTCCGGTGGATAGAGCTGTCGAGAGCTGTAGTCGAACATGATTCCGAGGCTTTGTCAGTCGTGTAACCCGCATTCGACCTCGATAAAACCTTCCTCTACTACGTAGAATCGGGGATTGCCCTCCGGGAAATCCTGACCACAGCGGGAAGTTGGTACGAGAGTGAAGTCGTTTAGACTCGAGATCTTTGGCCGTGCCGAGAAGGAGAGCTCGCTAGAATAAGTATAATAATAACCCGAGGAAAAATATGTAGTCAATTATTGAGTGGACCAGGGAGAGTTGGGAGGCTAAATCAGGGAGTCAGGGACGCCAAGGTCAAAGCGTACAGAGGAAGGGAGTTGCTAGGCTCTGAAGGCTAAAAGAAATAGCATTACCCCTCCGGGCAGTCCTGGCCACAGCACAAAGTTTCTATCTAAATGAACGTTATATTTAGCGTGCCGTGCGAGGCTTTCGGGTGTGGATCGACGAGCAAGGAACATAGGGCGGTAGAGAATGAGAGCGGCCCGGAGCAAATGATAAGCGATCCTGTAAATATAATAAGAATGATAGGAAAGTCTCAGCGAATGCGGAAGAGTGGTCAATTTACGCGTGGGCCAGGAGAAGCTGGGAGGCGAAGGGAAGGCCGCAAGGCTTCCAAAGTCAAAGCGTAAAGAGGAAGGCAGAGGCTCGGGTCCGACTCGGAAGGCAAAATCAAAATAAACAGCGTAAGATCAAAGGCGGATTGCAGTTAATGACACTGGATTGGCAATTTCAAGAGCGGAAAGGACCCAGAAGACTCGAAAGGCTTTCATTTAGAGCAAATAGGTCATGGGATATATGGTCGTCGGGGTTGTTACATGGCGCGACCCGTGAGAGCAATATATACCTCATCCTCTCGCTCAGCCTGAGAACCGCTCAGACCGCAGGATCAGAACGCGCCTCTTTATCCCAAGACTCTCACATACTGTACGCAGACTAGGTTTGGGGCGCCCCATCTTTTGTCGACTTGGAGCAGCATTGTTGAGCAGCGGTGGATGGGGTAGCTTGTCGATGTCCAGTAAATAGATGAAAAGTAATGATTTATTTCAGCAATACGAATCGACCGCCTTTTATAGGTCGGTCGTACAGTTTTAGTTAAGAGATGAGAAACTACGAATGGAATTCCCTTAATGGGTAATCCCTTATTTAGTGAGGACGACCGAGGGTTCCCGCCCTCGGTCTCCACGTTCACACTCCCACGCCACTTCCACTGAACTTACGACTCCATCGGACCGGCCACCGGACCGTACTCCAACAAGCATTGCGACACCTACACAAGCTGTTTTCATTCATGAATCGGGTTGCATACCGCTCCAAGTTCAAATGTACACCAATCCCCAAACTTTATTCTTGCCCAAGCTGATCGACGAAGCGCAATTTGTGCAGAGTTATATGAGATCGAGGGTGAGAGTTGGCGACGACAAGTTACAAATTCCTGATACCGACAACTTGTCACCATCGAGGCGCTGATAAATGTCACTCGACGCCGTTCATCCCTGACGATCTACCCCGTCTCGCACTGACCGTGGCACCAGGCACTTGGCAACGGGATGACTTTCCGGGCAAAGATAACAGATTTTATACAACGGTAAATGATAAATCCAGGCACGTAGGAAGTACGCATGATTAGCGGAAATTCGAGACGAAATTTCGCAAAAGCCTTTGCGATGCTGGACATGCTTACAGAGTTTGGGAAGTGGCAATGAGAAAATAATTCCTTTCTCGTACCCGCAAGCCATCACCCTCGACGCTACCTTGAGCAGCGACGAATTTACGCCCAATATGACCCAATACCTGCGCAAGTGTTTCAATTGGTCTTAGGATTCGTCCGCCTTATGCTCACCGCAGCACCCCATACTTTACGGCCTAACTTGCTAGGAAAGGAACACATAATAAACACGGATATCATGTAAAGCATGAAGACGAGAACCAAGAAAGTAAACATAGTTAGCAAAAGCTGTTGCAAATGACTCGCAGACACTAGGTCGCTTGGTACAAGTGAGACCATAAGCTGTAGGGGAACTGGCCCGGGGGAGGGGCAGCTCGAGTACAGGTTTGGAACAAGAGGATTAACAAGAAGGTGGTGCCTGCGATGACGTTGCCGCGAGAGAGCAAATATCGGAGGCACGCAGCGCTTAGTACAAGTGAGGCTATAAGCTGTAGGGGAACTGGCCCGGGGGAGGGGCAGGTCCCGTACAGGTTTGGAACAAGAGGGGAACAGGATTGCAGGCTGGCCCCGTTACCAAGTGGTACTCAGGAAACACGCCCTGCAGCTGGCTGGTGCTAGGGGCGGAGGCCATCTCCGTTGATAGATAGGATTCAGAAGATAAACTATGTATGGAACCCGCGAAGCTGAGCTCTGTATGCAAGCCGGCCAGACAGGCCGCGGGTGGATGGAGAAGGACACTTAAGGTCGACTCCGTTGTCGGATGGGATCCAGGCGACACGCTTTGCGATGGCCCGGCGGCGAGGGACTTGATAGCTCCTATACCGGCCTCGACCGCATCATAAAAAACACCGGGTGCCGGCTCCTTTGTCAAATGGGATTCAAACGACACACTTTGCAGTGGGGATCCGGTGGGGGAGGCATCGGGCCTTACAGTTACCTCGATGGCTGCCACACCGGCTCCATCGTGAGGGACATCGTAATCCTGCACAGGCCGCACGGTTACCATATGGACGTTTAAGCCTGACGTCCCAGCTCCTACAGGCGTCCCTTCTAGCCGTTTCAACAGCTCCAAGAGTTGATGTTCCACTTGCCAAAGTCGATCTTCCGTGTTCAGCAGTCGATCCTCCGTTGCTTGAAGCCGGTTCTCCATCGTCGACTGGGTTGTCGTCGAGTTTTTTAACTCCCTCCCTAACTCTAAAATCTTCATTTCAAGCGCTTTTCTGGATTCAAGCTGAATCTCTCTGGAATCAGGATAGATCTGACTTTCGGGTTGGGGAGCTGTCGGTGCGATTGGTGTAGGGGGTCGTCTGCGTGCCGGACGCAGGACCTGGCGCTTGCATGCCTTTGTCGGCCAGTGCGGTCGACGCAGCACCTCGGGGAGAAGATCTGGGCGGCCTTTGCGGAATTTGTTCTCCAAGTGGGCATATAAAGCTTTGCCCGCCCCCTACCAAAAAGGAGATGGACATCGGAGACGTCAAATGAGCGTTTCCAAGGGCGGTAATGCTCACTCTATCTTGTTTCTCAAATCCGTAGTTATTTAGCTGTTTTTGAAAGCTGGCCCACTGCGATAAAACATGAGGTTAATCGTCAATTGTCCCAGTGCCGGGGCCTAATACCTGATTCATTTCTTTGAAGTGTTTGGGTATAACATTCACTATAAACGCCTCGATGTTGGGTATTAAGAAAGCATCCCGGTCTCCACTTTTGATCCACCGGACGTAGGGCATCATAGGCTTGTCTTCCAACATGCTCCACAGAAACATTAGCACTCGAAGTGGCATTAGATCTAGTCGTCCACTTACTCATAAACTTTAAATGGAAATGGCTTGCCCGACGGTTGCTTCTGTTCGCAATGATGATATAATCTGATATTGTTGAGCAGTACGTTGGCATTTTGTGCTGTGCTCTCCCCTTCCATTGCGCAGTGCGGGGCATCGGGGGTATTTTGAAGAGAGTATTGCGCGTCATCGACCTCCCGGAGGCTTTGAGCCCCGAGCATGCATCTGGCGGAGGATTGAAGGTCCAAGCGAGAGAATGGAGTGTGAGATGCGGAAGGATTGGGCGACTGAGTCCTCGAGAACGATAAGACGCGAAGCGCGTGCTGTGGGGACATGACGAGAAGAAACCTTCGTGAAAAAGGCAAGTGCGAATTGAGACAAGAATTTCGGGGCAGAGAATCGCGTGACATACGGTGACAGAAGTTGCAGCTTAAAGGCGAGTAGAGCGTTGAGATAGCGGGAGTTGATTGTGAAGACAACCAGTGAGTCGCGCAGGGGGGTAAGGGTAGGTTAGTCTAAGTATATCGATCTCTCCTTGCGCAAATTTATAACGGGCGCAGCGTGTTTCTGAAACGGGTTCCGTGTTTCTCGGTTATCAGTGATTGAGAAAGACGCAGGGATAAGGTGCTCTGCGTTTGCCGAATGCGTCCAACCCGCACCAAGCTATTGGCAACGGACGTGAAAACAAGAATTATCATCCGAAGGCCTGGATGTAAAAACGAGGGAGGAAACGAAGTGAAAATGGTATATTGTTGAGCGCTTCGGTGCTTGATCGATTGCAGTTGGTTCGATTGCATGTTGGGGAATTATGGGCCGTCTCGCAGAAGCATTATAACACGTGGGCATTCGCTAACGTCGACCGCCCCGCCCCCTTTTATTTGATAGTTAATGGCTAAAGTGTAGACGTATGCGGTATGTAGACTTTGGTCATGGGAGGAAAAGAACAAGAAACAGAACAAGAAACAGAAAACGAAGGAGAAAACGAAGCGGAAACGGAAACGGAAACGGAAACACCATGCGGATACCTGCCCATAACTTACGTGCGTAGAACCTTATCCTCGCAAGGCTAGCTCCTTTCCATATCATCAACTCCACCTCAATTTATTTGAGTTTGATTTCACAGCTCGACCTCCACCCAGAATACGTGGTTTTCTGGAGAGAAGTCTTTGATCAAGCGTCTGTGAGTGCCAATTCGGTCACCACGGTCAGTCTAGCTCATCAGACCGAGGACCACGAGGAACTAGTCAACTTAGAACCCGTTGTTGCGGAGCTGGAACGCATCACATCTGCTATTATCGATTGCCTGTCATAATTACTATAACTGTACCTTGCTTGGATGAAGAACGGGCCGGTCGAAGAGATTGGTCGAGTAGCGCCGTGCAAGTACAGCAACAGCTTGTTATGGTAGCGAATGCAGCCCCAATATCCGATGAGCTCGCGAGTCCCTCGCTCCTGTCCCCTGTCTCCACGCGATACAGCTAAATGAGTTGTCTCATCACCACCCGTTACCCGAGAACTCCATAAGAGATGTTGATGTCCCGATACCATCCAGTCCTCGGGTCGCGCGAGCTGAGGCATTCCGCTCATTTGCAGTTTGACACTGGAAGGCACCGTAAGACGCTTGACATGACGTCAGAATCATGCGAAGGGAATTCCAGTGTCTCCTTCAGAGGAACCGCTCCTAAAGTAGCGGAAGTCCGTCTCACCTCAGGTTAACGTTAAATAGTGGCAGAGACTCGCTAGGCTGTTCTGTACCGCTCACAGCGAGGCCCGGCGCCTTACTAATGGCTTAGAAGTTCTGTTTAAAAACCGGTGGAGCGTATCTGTTGTTATCGTTTTTTTATGCCATTACTGGTGTCGTGTATGCTATACCTTCTCCTGGGTAAAGCAGGACAACCGTATTGGTCACGCCCGGAGAGTGGCAAAACGACACATGTTAGCCCAGCTCATCCCGTGAGAACACGTGTCCCATCTCACGAAATCGCAGTAGGGGTGATTATTTGAAAAACACACGAAGAACAGAGGTTTAAAGGCAAACGAAAGAATAAGTAGGGAGAACCGAACAAACGGGAGAGAGGACAGTACGCACGCTACTGGCAGGAACAGGAGGGACGAGCAATACTTCACGGGCAAAAAGCGGTCAGGATGGAGCAATTAAGAAGAAGTAGAACTATAAAATAGCGAGGAACACAGCCAGCGAACAAAAAGGTCCCACACCACCCTTCAAATCATTCAACTATTAAACTAGCTGCCAGATCCCGTAGGGGCCCTGTGCCGCTTAGCCTCTCTAGCCATATGGTTCTCCCCGGGCTCAGCTATGCCTACCGCAACCGAGTCCTACACACCATCATTTTCATCTCCTCTGCCCCCTGGTCTAACTCGCTCTTCATCCTCCCCATTTTCAAGGCCCACCACCCTATTCGCTTCCTCGTCGCCGCGTGTTCTTCTCACACGCTCGTAATCACACTCGACACCATCCCCACCAGCGACGCCGCGCTGAAGACGAACGAGAGGTAACTACAGAGGACCAGAGCCAGGGGAAGACAAAAACCACAATCGAGACGGCGGACATTTGTTGTTGACGAGCCATTGTGCTGGTCTCGCCCGAATGTGGGGTAAACGGAAGAAGCCAGGGCGATAGACGCACTGCTCTCTGAAGGGCGACGCGTGCGGTCATGATGAAGGCCAAACAGAAGAAAAGAGACCGTTAAGTTAACGATGCAAGCAAACCGGCACAATAATTTATACACGACAGCCAACTCACACGTGCACTTTATAATAGGACCGTGGCATCCATCGACAGCAGGGTATTCGTCGGTTTCGAGAAGAAAGCCATCGCCTCTCCCCCGGAATATTACCGAGCGCTGAACGGCAAAGGCTCATTTTCCCTTCCAAGCGAAGACATACTCGATATGATCTGGAGGTTATGCGTACACATTTTCCGTCGATCCACGGGTGAACAGGTGTGAATGACCGTCTTCACCCTAGAAGACTCCGAACTGAAGGGCTTCTGCGGCCCAGAGGTCTATGGAATACACGTCCGCAGTGCTGGCGGGTGGTGATCGGGGGATAGTAATGAATAGCGGGGCCTCGCGCTATTCACCATAAATGCACTGCGGGTAAAGTTTCGGGACGTTGTAGGCTGGTTTCGTCTCCGGTGAGAACGTGAGGCTTCAGCACCATCGGGAGATTGGCAAATCTAATATTATTATCGTGTCAAAGTAGCTCGCTCAAAAAGCCCACCATCTGTCGATTGTGCGATTAGTGAGGGCCGAAATATTGTTTGATTATGACCACGGGAACTAGGTATAAGAGCATTGTATATTTATTCTTAAGCCGTAATTGGTTAACGTTGTAGTACCCAGCTAGCCTGGGACACAGACACAAGAGCTTGCTCGACAAAGCTGAGACTTTTCATCCTTTCCGGAACATGCAATTGAATAAACAGACTCTCTAGACATCATAATGTATGTCTTCCTGATCCTAATGTAGTAGATAAGGTGTAACCAGGAGTCACAAAAGGTTACCAGCCTTATCATCGATGGCAAGGCCTGCAGCCGCAGATCCGCGGGAAGAGCAGCCTGATATCGTGATGACACCTGGTCCTCCGACTTGAATCCGTAATCACCCATAATACAAACCCAGGACATGCTCATCCATTTACCAAACCTCCAAAACTACTCGTAGGTGGAGTTGAGGGGTTCTCCTCTTTCGAGGTCAGCACCATACGTGCAACACCCACACCACCTATCCCCATTCGCATTCATCGTATTTTTTCCGTGGTTGCCTACCAGCCCAAGTCCGGACACTGGTCTTTACTGGGAGGGGGGGGTTGGCCTGAGCTGATCGACAAACCATAATCGATACGGAATTACCCGACGACAACTTGAGGTGGGACGGAGGATCCTTGTCGGCATATTCCCCATACCCACAACCCATCATCCACGAGATCACGTTGTTGATTGATGAACAAATATGTAATATTACTCCGCGCCACTGATTACTGTTCAAAAGCGCCCCAAGCGGCTATGGCGATCCACCCGTCTTGAGCTCACTGCGTTCCAAGGCCTAGCACCCACATAAACCCCAGAAAACGAATATGGCATATCTTGGATGGGTAAACCGCCATTTTACAGGTAGTATACACAGTAAGCGAAACTCGAGTCGATTTACAAACCCCTTTGAGATGTTGGGACGGCCGAGCAGGCTCGGGCGGCTCAACAGCCAAAAGTTCAAAGACCAAATAACAATCTCGGGGCCAACATTAGACAGGAGATTGATACTTAGGGAGCAAGAAAGGCCGAACTAAGCGGTAAATCTGCAGAACCATAGATCATCCCCGTTGAAAAATATGATTCAAAAGAAACATCCTCGAGAAAGCCGGTGTGGTACGTTGAAAGCCCAGCATCAGCAACCGCTGGTGTGTTCAGAGTGTTGTAGAGGACATCGACGTTGCCCACGAGCTGGGCCGGCCCGGGATCGACCACGGAATTCGACGCACCGTCTCCTATGGGCGCCCGTTCTGGCGTTCCGAATAGTTCAAAAAGCTGATTCTGCATTTCCAAACGTCGTCGCTCCGTTATTTGAAGTTGGTTCTCTGTTACTTCAAGCCGGCTCTCCGCTGTCCTGAGTCGCTTCTCTGAGCTTTCCAACTTCCTCTTCAGCTCCAGGACCTCCGTTATAAGCCATTCGTTATCGTATTCAAGCTTATTGCTGCGTAAAGGAAGGTCCTTCTGACTTCCGAATTTGACAGTTGAGCTGTCACCTGTGGGTGTGAGGGGCGTAGAGGGTCGTTTCTGCCCTGAACGTGCTGGGGTCTGGCATGTCGGCCTCCGTCTTACGTCGGGCAGGAGATCTAGGCGGCCTTGGCGGAATTTGTCTCCAGAGTGGACGTATAGAGCCTTATCTGGCCCCTATCGGCAGGATAGCCAACATTGGAGACATCAGGAGAAAACTACCAAGGTCGGCGGTACTCACTCTGTCTTGCCTCTCGAATCCGTAATTATTTAACTGTTTCTGAAAGCTGCCCCACTTCGGAAAAATATTAGATCAGGCATCATTTGTCTTAGTACTGGCTATGTATACATACCTGTTTCATCTCCTTGAAATGTTTCGGCAGGGCATATGCTACAAACGCCTCGATGTCCGGAATCAGGAAAGCGTCTCGGTCCTTGCTTTTGCTCCACCCGACGTAGTGGTTGAGGGTCTCGTCCTCTAACATGTTGCGTGGAGCCATCAGCATGCGAGGTGATAATGGACGCAAGAATCCGCTCACGAATAAAGCTTGAACGGGAATCGTTTTCCCGGCGGGAGCTTCTGTTCCCAACAATTTGGTCTAGCGCCATTGAACGGTTCGGGAGAGAAAGCCAGAGTGTTTACGTCTGTCTCGGCCGCTTCTCCTGTGAGCCTGTGCTGGACATGGGAGCTATTTTGAAAATGGTATAACGCTTTATTTTGGTCAAGCTCGTCGGAGTTTGACGGCCAAAGCGTGCAATCGTTGGGGAATGAGGGGGAGGAGAAAGAATGAAGCTCTGAAGGATTTATTGCTTGAGTTGCCGTATTCGAGGAGGGGAAGCAGGGTGGTACGTCACGGGTTCTCGGTGTCATCGAGCGAGACCCTCCGGAGGACTTAGAGTGATGTCAGTCTGAAGAACACGCTAATCACAAGGACAGAAGTTAAAGGGGAGTAGAGTATTGAGATGGCTGTAGTCGGGTGTCTGAAGCTATTTCGTAAGGGTATGAACGAAGGGGGCGGACTGTCGAGCCATGAATTAGTTCGAATTTATGATCGATCGCTGAGATGTTTCCACACACTTGCTAAGTTTCTAAGTTACAATTATTCGAAAAAACACGCCCCAATGTGCAACATAGACGAAAAAAGAGGGTAAACTGAACGGGGCGGCATCTCACCAACGGTAGTTAGCAAGTCTCACGCTCCGCTGTGAGGGAACTTCTCCGTGTAGCAACACCATAATGTCAACCCTCGCCGACATCGCCCCACCCAAAACTGCCATAGACAATGACAAGAGCTGTTGCGCATCCGAGTTCTTTGTCATTAAGGCTTCTTCTGCTCATGGCAGATAGCTTCAAAGAGCCATGTCGATTGGCTCGCAGTCTAAGTAGCAGGTACCCACCCCCAAACAGCTGAAATGGCGTATTGCTTTGTGAAATCAATCCACACATCCAATGGTATACACCTCAAGATCAAGGAATAGGGAATAAGGGTTGCAGATTCGATCCAACAATCCCCCTCCCCCGCTCTTTTGACCGGTACACAGTATCAAGGATGTGAAGGCCCTTACTTCCACAGCGATCATCTCACAGAACGTGACCTCGCCATCAGAGATTAAAAGACTCCCCACAGACGCATGGTTATTTTCTTCGACGGCGGCGAGGGAGCTAGGCAAATTTGAACCTTGTCGATAGCATATATAGTGGTAAATATCTGACTTGCTCATTATCTGAGTGCGTCATGAGCTCTAGGGATCGTTATCGAGGTCCTTGCCTCGGAGTCGACAACAAATCGAAGCGAGAGTGATGATTAGACAAAGCGCACGAAAAGTAAAGGGAAAAACGAACGAAAGAATAAGGAGAGATAGATAGAGAGGGAGAGCCAAACAAATGACAGATAAATGAGAGGACAGGTACACACGCTGCTGGGAGGAAACAAGAGAGGAACTAAACTGGAAAGGGGGAAAGTGGTCAGCGAGAAGGAAGCCGGAGGGAGATTCAGGGAGTACTCACAGATACTAACGAGGATAAATATAGCGAGAAGGGAAGGATCAATGAACGAAAAGACAGACACCATGCTTTAAATCATTCGATTACCAAACCGCCCACCAGATCCTGTAGAAGCTCTGGGTCGGTTAACCACTCCAGCCACACGCTTCTCGGTGTGCTTTCCTGCGCTCTCGGAGCTATTGCTTCTCGGCGCAACGTCACGACCGCCGCAACTCCGACACACCATCATCTACATCTCCTCCTTTCCTTCTTCGACGCTTCCAACTCGGTCTCCATCTTTTCCATTTCCAAAGCCTGCTGCCTCATCTGCTTCCTCGTCACCGCCAGTTCTTCTTGCACCCTCGTAATCATGCTTCACATAGACATGATTCCTCCACCCCCATTACCACCGCCGCCTCGAAGATCAACGAAGGGTTGCTGTTCGGAAGTAGGGCTAGGTGAGAAACTCGCCGGGACTTTCTAACGGCGTTTCTAACACTGTGTTTGAAACACCAGCAGATATAGGATGCATAGTATATGTTGATACGAGGATACACTACTATGCAAATTCTACATCCGTCTAGGATCCGAGTGGCGATTCAATCTTCTTCTTCTTTGATTCCTCACCGCCGCCAGCTTCCGCCTTCCGTTTCTTCTCGGTTTCTATGGCTCGGTCCACCCCGGAAAAGGATATGAGATATCATGAATGGCCAAAGCATAAGCATAAAATACAGGTATTATACATAGTTAGCGAAGGCGGAGGCATCTCGAAAAAACCGTTGAGATGTTGGGGCGGCCGAGCACGCTCGGGCGGCGCAACAGCCAAGGGTTCAAAGACCGAAGTAGCGTTGTGAGGCTAACACGAGACCCCAAACGGGTATTTACGAGCTAAGAAAGGCCGAACCAAACAGCGGATCGACAGGACCGTAGGTCATCTCCGTTGACAGATAGGATTCAAAAGAATCACCTTGAAGAGAGCCAGCGTAGTAGGTTGGATCCCAACCAACAGCAGCCGCTGGTATGGCTAGAGCATCGTACAAGGCATCGAAGTTACCCATAGGCTGCGCTAGCTCAGGATCGACCCCGGAATTCAACGCACCGTCTCCAACGGATGCCCCTTCCAGCCTTTTGGACAGTTCAAGAAGTTAGTTCTCCATCTCCAAAAGTCGTTGCTGCGTTATTTGAAGTTGGTTCTCCACTGTCTGGAGTCGATCCTCCATCTCCGATTGGCGTTCCTCGAACTTCCTCTCCAATCCCAGGATCTTCTTTTTAAGCTGTTTGTTCTCATGTTTGATATGGTTCTTCCTGACGTGAGGGTACGTCTGGCTTCCGGATTCGGGACTTGTGCTGTTAGCAGTGGGTGAGATGGGAGTAGACAGTCCTGGACCTGAATCCCGACGAACGCACGCATCTGTCTGCCAGTTTGGCCTACGCAGCACTTCGCGAAGAAGATCGGGGCGACCTTTGCAGAATTTATTTCCCAAGTGAATATATAGAGCCTTCCCTCGCCCATATCCGAGAGGGGAACCGACATTGGAGACGTCAGACGTAGAGGACCTAGGTTGATGATACTCACTCTGCCTTGCTTCTCGAACCCGTAATTATTTAACTGTTTGTGGAAGCTGTTCCACTTCGATAAATCATGAGATCGATTGTCATTTGTCCGGGCATCGGCGACGCATCTACCTTTGTCATCCCTTTGAAGTGTTTGGGCATGACGTTCGCCACAAACGCCTCAGTGTCTGGAATCAAGACAGCATCTCCATGTTCTGTTCTGCTCCACTTGACGTAGGGCTCAACGGTCTCGTCTTCGAGCATCCTGCGTGGATGGGTCGTGAGCCCCCGAAGCGATACTAGAAACGCGAATCAACTTACAGATAAAGCTTGAATGGAAATTCATTGCCTGAGGGGAGCCTTTGTTTGGGATGATTTAGTTTCACATGGTCAAGCGGTGCAGGGGCGGAATGCAGGGCGGTCTCCTCCCGCTCCGCGACCATGACCCTTTGCCGGGCATGGGAGTTGTTTTGAAGAGGGTAGGATGCTTCATCTTGGTCAAGCTCGCCGGAGCTTGATCCCCAAAACGAGTATCCGACGGGAAGTGGAGGTGAGGCGAGAGTATGAAGCTCTGAAGGGTTTGGTGCTCCACTAACGGTCGTGAAAACGAATGTGGGATCACGTGGGAACATCGAGAATCTCAACTTAAAGCGGCCAGCACGAAAGGTATACGAGGGGAAAAAACGCTCCAGTAATGTGAGTCGTAAATCAAAGGGAAGAATTATTTGAATGGAGCTAGTTCGTGAGGGTTGTGCAGAGAGGCCTTGGGGGGAGGGGATGGTGAGTGCAGGGAGGGTGCAGTCTCAGTCTCAATTATAATGGACGTCGACACGTGTTTCTAGAACACTTTCAACGTTTCTAAGTTTGCATTGTTTTAGCGGAGCACTTGGAGGGGGCCGGGGATACAAGGGGATATGAGGATCGCTTTTCAATTTCACGTGACCTCCGTGGACTTGGATGACGTTAGCAGCCCCTCTGCCTCCTTCCCCCCATGCATTAGGTTGGGGGATTGAGGTCCGTCGGGCCGATAGGTTGTAGTGTTTTTTATGTCCGTAGTGTCCGTCGAAATGTGATTGGTTCATGAGCATCCGCGGCTAAAATCCTCCTCTAACGCCTGGCGCTTTTGGTCATAGGCCACTAATCAGCAACCCGTGCCTGAAGGACTTAGAGAAAAACAAACCGCGTCGCCCCCTCCCCCTCCTTGAACTTCTTTTGGGGAGGTGGTTAAGCTTCTACTCAGTTCGCAGATCCCTGTTCCGACCCTGACTGGAAGTCGGACCCACTCGCACAGTACATCTCCTGGGCGGCCCAACAGCGGTGGCAGAGAAAGCCGTACGACTGGCAACTAGAACTGACTCTGGCAACACTTAGAGGCCGTGATGCGGTGGTAATAGCACCAACGGGGGCAGGCAAGTCGCTCCCAATGGTTCTACCACTACTCTCAAGAGACGCGAGGGATGGAGACTGGGCACTGTGTCTTTCACCGTTGAACGCGCTTCAGGAGCTTCAGGTAAGCCATACACGCGTCCGGGTCGGTAGTAATCACTAACAGCCTTCTTAGGCAACAGCGTTCCGACAGCTTGGGGTCAAGGCAGTTGCGGTGAACGCGTCCAGCAGCCCACAATCGACGAGTTCATTTTGCCAGGTGCTACTCATCGTAATTGATAGGTGATTCAGGAGAGTGTTAGCCTTGGACGACGAGCCGTCAGCTTTGAAAAATAAGGAGAACGCTTGCTGCAGGTAGTTGGCATGGTGGGACCGAGAGAAGGCGAGCTGGCCGATTATGGTTATAACCATCTACGGTTCGAAGGATTAGAGACTCGCATTGGACCCAGCGGTGAGAGGCCCATCCATACCGCTGTGGGATCCTTCATTTTGTTCTTTGACCGGCCCTTCGGAGAGGTCGCAAGTCGGGTAAGCATCCGCCAGAGCGTTCGATATCCCATCCTTGGATTCTCCATCCACTCCTGGATCTCCTGGAAGTCAAGCTCCAGTATCTTCTCCACCGACACCTCTCCCATATGCAGATGCGATACAGCCCGAGCAATTTCTTCATCGAGGATGTTCATTAGATATTCCGTCATCCACTCCACCAGCTTGACTTTTGGTCCGTTCGGACCTGAGTTCTTCATAATGCGGACTAGAAGCTGAGGAAGTGATAGTTCCTGGAAGAAGGTTGTCCGGTGGCGCCGGCAAGCGTAGTCGTTTGTGCAGTCTGGGTCTCCATAGAAGATTGATTCGAAGAGTTGGGCGAGCGATAACCCTTTTTCCTCCATGTATTTCAGTACCATCTTAACAGGGTCTACAGTAGAGCGATGACCGGGACCGTAGAAGTCGTCCGAATCTAGTTCGCTGATGCCGCTTTCGGAAGAGAACATGGAATAGAAAGGGGGGCGGGGGAGGGGACCTGGGGAGGGGGACCGGTGGAGTGGTCGCAAACAGAATCTCGCTAAGTCCTGATGGCTATTCCCGTTACCACCGATATCCCCTTCCCCTCGGTTCAATTGGTCCCTCAGAGACTGGGTACGAGGCAGCGCCGACATCAATAAAAACATACATAGTGGTCGATAAACGCGTCGTATAATGAGCTGTTGGGCACTCGTAATGTCGGCATCTATCTGACCCTCTCCCTAGCGGCAAACGGGCACATCTTCCCTGCCAATGCCGAACGCTAGACACGGAGTCTTGTTTCTAGGGCACTAATCTAGGCATCGTCAGTACGAGCTATTATTGAGCATTCATGAAAACGCCTACGTTCCGGGGGCGTTTTGTCGACGGTTCCCGCCATCGTCTACCAAAGCTGTCGGATAGAAATGAGAAGAGTGTACCTTTTGATATTTACATACCCCGCGAACAATGTGTGCGACGTATCTGATCGCTGTAGTATGACTTCATCTCCGGCGAAGGACGAGCGTCTCGACGGCGACAGCCGTCGAACGCGAGGCATTTGCCCTATCGCTTACTTTATGGAGACAGCCAAGGAAGTGTTCACTTGAGCAAGGGACCAGCTCTAGTCGGACTGGAGCCGTTCCTAGTTTGGAAAGTGCCTATCTAAGCGGCGAGCAACCCCCTTGTCGCTCCCAATGCGACGTTGCAAGTAAGCAATGCTTGGACCATGACATCGAACTTATGTTCGTCTACATATCGCCGGAGATTAATATTGGAAGTGAATAGCTGCGATATGGGGCATATTAAATTCGACACATTCCGCCTCGCTTCCTTCTTCTCTTCGCTGGTTTGTTAATAAAACCACCGCTCGCATGCCATGCGGGTCTATATATACGGATGTTATCGATAATTGGGGCGCTAACTAACTCTCAGCTCTCATACAGTACTTGGTTTGCATTCCGAAATGGGGGTGAGTCAAACCGGCCCAAACCATCCCCATTTGGGACCAACGGATAGATTTGTCCCGGCACAGCGGTCACCGCCGATCACACCGCTCTCATTCACCACTCCGCTTCACCTCACAAGGGGGCAGAGGCTCGCCGGAGGGTTCTATATTGCAACGCGAGTCTCATCAAGCTTAGAACCTTCGTTCAGAACCCGTTGAAAGTAGCGCATCTGTTATTATCGGTTTCCCGTAGTCACTAGCTGTACCTTTCCCTAGTCAAAGCGGGACAATACGTAGGAGAGACCGTAGGTCGAACTTTAAAAGATGCAAAGTGTTCGCCTAGCTCATCTCGAGGGTGCACGGGTCTTAACAAAATCGAAGCGGGAGCGATGATTAGAAAAAGATACGAGGAGCAGAAAAACACAAACGAAAGAATAAGGAGAGATAGATAGAGAGGGAGAGCCAAACAAAGGCAGATAAAAGAGGGGACAGGTACACGTGCTGCTGGCAGGAAAAACAAGAGACGAACGAAACTGCAAAGGTGAAAAGTGGTTAGCCAGAAGTCAGCCAGAAGGAGGCTTAAGGAGAATACTCACAAACACTAACGACGATAAATATAGCGAGAAGGGAGGAATCAATGAACGAAAAAAAGACAGACACCGTACTTTAAATCATGCGATTACCAAACCGCCCACCGGATCCCGTAGGGGCTCTGGGCCGATTAACCACTCCAGCATTACGCTTCTCGGCGGGTTCGCCTGCGCTCTCGGAGCTATTACTTCTTGGCGGGACATCACGCCCACCGCAACTCCGACACACCATCATCTTCATCTCCTCCTTCTCCTTCCGCAGCGTCTCCAGTTCGCCTTTCATCCTCTCCATTTCCAAAGCCTGCTGCCTCATCTGCTTCCTCGTCGCCGCCAGTTCTTCTTGCACGCTCGTGATCATGCTCGACATGGACATGATTCCTCCATCCGCACCACCGGCGCCGCCTCGAATATCAACGAAGGGTTGCTGCTGACGAGTTCGACCGGGAGAAGATAGGAAGGACGATTGAGTAGGCGTGGGGCTGACGAGGCTCATCATCGACATTTGCTGTTGATGAGCCATCGTACCGGTCCCTCCCGAATGCGGGGTAACCGGCAGAGGCGAAGGGGCGATAGACGAGCTGCTTTCCGAAGAGGCGTACACTGATGACGAAACCCAATTAGAACTTGACGACGAAAGCAGGCTATTGAACGAAGGAGTAGCGGACGGAGACTTGCCATCTGAGGACGCCGACACGCTTGGTCGACTCGCACTGCTGCTACTGGTGCTGAATTGGTATTCGGAACACGTAGACGAAAATGAAATCGAGTTGTTCAGCGTTGAGCTTGAAGTGCTTGATGAGGTGGTTGTGGTGCCCGGGTAAGGTTGAGCGAGATATCCTGATGGTAGGGAGCTGAGGAAGTTGGTGGCCGAGACGTGCCTCAACTTGAGCAACGCCTTTCTTTCCTCCGTCGCATCGTCTTCACCACCGCCCATGGTCGACAGGTCACTCCTGACGCTCTCGTCCTTGGGACCGATATCGTATTGAGGGCAGTGAACGGTGGAGGTTGTTCCACTCCTCCCCCTCGACCCAGTATCTTCATCCCCCAAGTTCGGACTCCCTCCATATACAATGAGCCCGGTTTCCTTCGACCTTGAAAACGACTTTGACGACGGTGTGATGGAGCTTGTCCCCTGAGGTGCGACGGACGGTCTCGACTGGAACGACGCTGGAGGGGACCACGAAGGATTGGATTCCCTGCTGGGTAGAACCGGCGACGGTCCGGATACGCTTCCTTGGCTCCCAACAATTTCTCTCAACGCCATCGGCTTGCGGGTCGCACCTTCTCCAGGTAAGAACGGGCTTGGTAAACCGTCATCCGTCATACCGACGGGCACGGGTGACGATATCATGGTCGTACCCGAGCGCGGTATCGGGCTCGTCGGCATTGGTGCCGCAGGTGTCTTGTCTCCACCACCAAAGATCTTCAAGAAGCCGCTCTTCCTCTGCCTCAAAACCGGTTGTCGAGCGTTCGTCGCGGTGGTCGTCGTCGCACTGGTCTGGGTGGTAGTGCTGCTTCCTGGAGTCTTGCTCGAGTTGTTCTCCTGATGAGACACAGATCCTGTCGATCCAATCAATGGGGGGATGGAACCTTCTACAGATCCTCCTGACGTAGTAGCGGCGGCGGCCTTGTCTTCAGATCCCAATCTCATTCTGGCGACGAACCCACCAAGACCTTCTTTCTTCCCTCTGACGTCTCCGGAAAGGCTCCTCCCTGCAGGGCCGCTCCCGGAGCGGATCTTGGCCTGAGCCTGCTCAAGGCTGATCAAGCCATACGCAGGTGAGCCGGGGAAGACCAGCATGCCCGGTGGCACATCGCCGTGCTGTTGGCGCTGCTGCGGCGTCGAGGGGAAAGGCAGACAGGATTCGGTGGTCGATGCCATCGTGGAAGGATTGTTGGTGGACCGTGTAGGAAGAGATGCACCACCCGGGAAATAATCAGAAGAGTCGTTTTGATGTTGTTGTTGAGGGACGGGCTTGCGACTGATGTTGAGAGGTTTGGTGGTTGCCACGTTCTCAGAGCGGTATAACGCCTCCGAGTTCGGTGTGGGCGACCGAGTAATGCCAGATGCAGTTGATGGTGAGACAGGCGTTATTGGTAATGGCGG
>KN823435.1:0-11087 GCA_000827465.1 Tulasnella calospora MUT 4182
GAGTAGAGCGAGAAGGCCTGGTCGTACTCGCCTCGAAGTCTATGGATATTGGCGAGACCCCATAAGGCGTCGGCCTTGCCATTTCTGTCGCCGAGGTCGGTATGGAGCTTCAAGCTCTCGGAATAGAGCGGGATGGCCCGGTCGTACTGGCCTCGAAGTCTATGGATATCGGCGAGTCCCCACAGGGCGTCCGCTTTGCCTTTTCCATCGCCGAGGTCGGTACGGATCTCCAAGGTTTCGGAGTAGAGCGGGAAGGCTTGGTCGTACTCTCCTCGAAGCCGATGGCTATCGGCGAGACATCGCAGAATTTTGGCTCTCCCCTTCCTGTTATCCAGCTCGGTACAGATCTCCAAGGTCTCGTAGTAGAGCGGGATGGCCTTGTCGTACTCTTCTCGAAGCTGATGGATATCGGCGAGACTCCGCAGGATTCCGGCTCTCCCTTTTTTGTTATTCAGCTCGGTACAGTTCTCCAAGGCCTTAGAGTAGAGCGAGGTGGCTTTGTCATACTCATCTGCAAGCTGATACTGTTGAGCTATCTGGTATAGAGCCTTGACTACGCGAATTTCTTGCTTGACTTCTTGACCCTCGGAGTGGGGTTGCATTGCTCTGTTGTCCAAACGTCGAATTTGGTACAGGTCAGCCAGATCGCACAAGATGGAAGTTATGGCTTCAGGTTGTTTCTCCGTGTTCGCCGTATGAATTTTCCAGACTTCAGAGTAAAGCGCGATAGCCTCGTTGTACTCTTTTCGGAGCCGGTGCAGTTGAGCCAGATCGCGGAGACTTGACGATAGGTATTCTAAGTTCCTCCCATTTCTTGAGTCCTCAACGACCTTAACGAAGAAGCCCAATGCCTTCGCATGTTCACCCCGATCTTGGTACATATGTCCCAACTCCCTCAGACGGTTAATAGGGAGGATCCTTCCGAAATCATCCATCTCCGGAGCGAACATCGGCTATTCAACAAAACGTCAATTTTGTTTCAATCCCCCAGGAATCGAGTTCGCTCACCATCTTTTTTATGATCTGTCGACAAGAATCGGCCGTTGGTCTTTCGGCGGGATTGCCCTTCCAGCACATATTCATAAGCGTGCAAAGCTCGTGAACAAACGTTAGATGGGAATTATCAGCGAGTGATGGCAAGTTCCCCTTGAGGACGCGTTCGACAACAACCACATCCGACGAGGCATCCTGGAATGGAATAGAGTTGGTCATAACCTATGCCAAGCTCATTTGTGAGTACTGAATACCGATCATGTTTGAATTAAGCCGTCTTACCTCATAGGCTATCCACCCCAATGCCCAGATGTCACTCCAAAGACTAAGTTGATCTTCCATTAGGAGCTCTGGAGCGGCCCAGCGAAGGGTATATTTGTTCCCCGTCAGGGTTATGGTATTGGCGGAAGCACAAAAGACCGCGTTAACCTGCGGTGCTGACTGAGCTTGGCTCTCGACCTGCTGGACCTGGGCGTTGGGATCACGTGGTGGGAGACGACGAGCGGAGCCAAAGTCTGTAATTGCCGCGCAGCGGTTCTGGTTGACCAATACATTGAGCTGCATTATTTAGAACTCAGTTTCCCAAGTGTGTTATATCCCACTACTAGAACTTACTGATTTAAGGTCTCCGTGGCAGATGGGTGGATCTCGGCTATGAAGGTATGCCACTCCCTGTGCCACATCGTTAATCTGAAACACAACGTCTTAGGGCTTTAGTTGAGAGAACTCCTATTAATCTTACTAGCGATATTCTCTCGGGAACTTCCCACTCTTCCAAGTCAATAAAGTCCTTCAAACTGCCATAGTCGGCCCAGGGAAATACGAGCCAAATCGTGCTCTGCGATACGTTTTCGATGAATCCCTCGAGTTCTACGATGTTTGAGTGATCCAGCTCCGCCAGCATTTCGGCTTCCCTAATTGACAACTGGATGAATTTGAGCATTGAAAACTTTTACAGAACTTCTGCGCGCTTGGCCGAAGCGTTCTCACCCCCAGTACTCGTTCGAAATCCATGTCGTCTGCAACCCTGATTTTCTTTATTGCTACGTCCTTTGGACTCGGAATTGAATTGATTGGGGCAAGGAGAGAAGAGGTGGTATACTTACCATGAACTCCTTCTCTTTCATCCGCTCCTTCTTGTCGAGGAAACGATTTGTCTCCTGGCGATTTAGTTTTTTACCTAACGCCCGTTTCTCCATTTCCCGTATATCCATATCTCTCATATTCATCCAGCCTTCTGAAACTGCCGCATGTCCTCCATGGGACTCGTGGACGCGTCCCGGAAAGGTGACGGAGGACGGATCAATTCTCCAGTGTGCAAGCTTCTCAATCCTGGCCCTCTGCAAGCAAGATGTCAATGAATGATAAAAGACCCCTTTAATTCGGACGAGACACACTAAGTTGGCGCCTGCCTCGAACCTAGCCGATGAAACACTTTCGACTGGACGATGAATGTCGACATCGATATGGTGACTTTCGTTTTCCATCGAGCGCGAATGGAATGAGAAGTGCTATGCCTCAAGTTTTAAATTTGATTCTTCGGGCTTGGAGGGGGATGTGGAAGGAGGTTGCACGAGTGGCGGGGAGTGGTTTTAGGGGGGTTGAAAAGAATATATTAATTCAATATAAGGGCTCTTCAACGCCCCGAATAAAATGGCATCCCTCCTCGTGTGTAACCTCGAGACAAAGGACCTAAGGTGTTTGTCTTACGGCGTCTCCAGACTTCCATTTTGGAAGTTTCCTCGGGCGAGGGCTATCGGACAATTGGTCGAGTTTCAGATAGAAGATCTTGAGAGGGCGAGGAAAGGCTGTTCCGGCCGTTGTGCCGGTTAACTTGCAGACTGGTCACGGCTAGGGCTCCTATCGCATCGGATCGGATGGAAATTCGTCGGTTTGGAGGTGTCACGGCAAAATTTCGTCGGAAGAGCTGCCAGGGCCATTACGGCACCTCGCTTTGCTCAAAGCCGGTCTATATGGAAGGGAGGCGAAACTCCCTAGAAATTCGCGCTGAGGGGCGTGCATACGGCACGCATATGATATGAGAGTCGTTGGTCAGCCTAGAGTCCACTGTCCTAAAGGCCGTCGGGAGGGATTACTACTGTTTTTTCCATGCTTCTTGTTAATACGCTTGTTTTCTCCTCAGGCGCCGGCCGCGCAGCATCTCTACAGCCTACTAATGCACCTCTTCCTCTCCAGCGAAATTAGACTGTTTATTGACTTTAATGTATTTATTTCAGAGAACCACTGGAGGGCTTCCTACAGACAGATCGCGACAGTTGATACTCTATTACTCAGGGTGAACTGAGGAGAAAGCGCACACCAAGCCACAAAATTGCCTGAATTGGCCACCTTCCCACTGCAGACCTCGTTTCACGCAATGAAACTCTCTGATACTTGAGGAAATCTGGCAAGGCCCCCCACCCCCTCTGCCACTTGATTCTGGCTGATGCCACTTGCTACTGGAGGCGTGGGACCCTACAGCTTGGTGCGCCAACCTCAGAATTGTCCTCAGAATCTAACCCATTCCTCGTTTCTCGGATTCGGATGGCAGGACATGAGATATAGAAAGGAGGGAAGGGGTCTAGACGAAATAACACTTCCTGTCAGGCGACGGTGCACCTAGGGTCCGTGACTCTAGGGGTTCGCACTATCAAGTGTCAAGTGTCACGATTTGTCTGCGGGAAGTCCTCCACTGAGACCGAGCATCACCCGCTGGCGATGTTTGGCCGCGCCTCGTGGAGTCTGTCGGTTGGGGAGCACGCTTGCTTACCTCCTCTCCGTTGGGTTGAGCACGCCTCGCCGTTGACTAACGCCGCTTCAGCAGCAGCCACTCTATGGCCAATGGATATGTATTGTCACTCTCTAGTGTTTATTGTGGTGCTTTCTCATTTGTCTTGCTTCGCTTTTCTCCTCTGTTGCTCTGGATTGGATTCTTCAATGTGGGCAATAAAAGTGGCCCTCGGGCCGCAGTGTCGCCTCCCGATGCTTAGTGAGCTTGGGGCTTATTTCCTTTTAATCTCTACATCGCCGACACTCCAGATAAGGTCTCAGTTGCATGATATCATTGCACGGTCACAGCCCGATTTCCATCAAACGTCCATCTTCCATTGCGCTAACCGACAGTCAGGGGGATGACCAGTTCACATTGAAACTCTCCATCTTCACCTCCTCGCCAGTCACACTCCAAAGACCTTTCAACTTCGCGTCCGTGCATCCGCAATTTTCAACGACCCCAAGACATCGGTCATTATCGAAACCGACATGCCTCCCGCCCAACACACAGACGTCTGGAGCAACAGCATCGCACCGTCCGCACATGGGTCAGCAGCACCCCCACCCAGTGGCCGGGAGTTCCATATCACTATAGGTCATGAACCTAGAGTGTAGTACTGGCCAAGTCGGCATACCCCGTCTTCAAGGCCGCGGCGGCGCTGCGGTCTTACAGATCGTCGTTTGATTGCGACGTTGGAGGGAGCTCGTTTATGATGGGATCAAAGTCGAATGTGTGGGCATGGGAGGTGAGGCGTTCTATCCTGATGGCTCAAGTTTTTACTAACCAGTATATAATGAACTGCTTAGTAGAGCTCTTTCACAACCAGGGGATCCGGTGCGAATTCTGCCACCTCGAGGACTTGTTGCAGCAGGAGAAGTGCAACGGGCTCCAGTGTTCTCAAGCACACTGAGAAGCAGGATAAACGTTATAGCGGTATTGAAGTCAAGCACACCTCAAACCGACACAACAGACGGACAAGGGGCAAACTCAGATGCTCAATGCTGCCATGAGCTGTAACCGATGCTCCTTCGAATTCCACGCTGTGGCGTGCCTCGGCAACCTACAAGTGGCTCAACAACCCCGACACCTGCCAACTCATCCGGAACCCCCTTTCACAAAAAGGTACCCGCAAACGAGACCATCAAAATGCGGAGTCGCGCGAACCTTTTGGCCGCGTTTAGGACTCGGTTTAGTGAGGACAAGAGGAATCGCAAATCTTCGTGAGTCTGCCGACGTTGCCAACCATACCCGCTGGAGTTGTTGCAGGGCCGTATATTTCAAGTCAATGTGCTGCATTAATTCGAGGGAAAGGAAAGATGCCTCTAGCCACGACTGGGAGGACACCGAGGCAGCAACGAGCGTCAATCACATCCAGAAGATCCAGGATCGTCGGGTCGAGTAGGTCTTCAGTGAACTCAATTAACCACCCTCCTTCTGGCCTGGGCTTGTCCACCTACACCCTCAACTCCAAAAACGCCACGGTGCTCTCGAGGCAAAGGAGCGACGCAAGTAGGAGGTCACTGGCTACAAGCACACCGACCAGCAAGAGAGAAGAGATTTCTTCAAGGCCAAGCTCCGTCCCTTCCTTCTCTGCTTTCGTTTCTCGTCTCTCGTCTCTCGTTTCTCGTCTCTAGTTTCTTTACTTCTTGGTTACCTTCCAAGCATTATTTTATGCTGTAATTATTTCTTAGCATGCGGCAGGATAGGAACTGGAGGTTTCTCTTTCTACACACCGATCACCTGTGCAGATCACGCTGACAGTAGAAGACAAGATTTCTATTTATGTAATTCCCACCAACAAAGAGGCTATTTGGTTCTGAGGGGCTCTCCCAAAGTATTCTCGTCAGCAGGGGCCATGCAACAAACCAGTTGGACTTCACGGTACCGGCAGTGGTGGTGAGGAACAAACAGGAG
Source organism: Tulasnella calospora MUT 4182 (assembly GCA_000827465.1). Taxonomy (NCBI): domain Eukaryota; kingdom Fungi; phylum Basidiomycota; class Agaricomycetes; order Cantharellales; family Tulasnellaceae; genus Tulasnella; species Tulasnella calospora. The sequence goes on from KN823435.1 coordinate 5,681, forward strand.
GCAAGCAGCCACCAACCGCAACAGCCATGGCATCTGAACGTCCACCTTCTCCAGCCCCGAATGAACCTCGCCCCATCAAACGACTAGAAGAGTCTCTCGTTAATCGCATTGCCGCAGGAGAGGTGAGGAAGATTGACCGCCCCAACCACTCGCAAACCCTGACCACGCCAACAACGGTGATCATCCTTGCATACGCAGATTATTCAAAGACCAGCCTCAGCTCTCAAGGAACTCATTGAAAATTGTTTGGATGCTGGCTCAACCCAAATAAAAGTAACGATAAAAGAGGGGGGATTAAAACTCTTACAAATCGCCGATAACGGCTGCGGAATTCGAGTTCGTTGTGTTCTGTTTTTCGAGGCGTTCGTGACTTGGGACTAACACAAACGGGTCATCTTCATTCTAAACATCGACTCAGAAATCAGATCTACCTATCCTGTGCGAACGTTTTACCACCTCCAAACTTTCTAGTTTTCAGGATTTGCAAAGCCTCGCCACATACGGGTTTCGTGGCGAGGCCCTCGCGTCAATATCACACGTGTCGCATCTGTCGGTAACAACAAAGACAAAGGATGAACCTTGCGCTTGGAAGTAAGTGTACGCTGGACGACGTGGGTGTATGGTCGAGGACTTAGGAAATACGTTGGTTGAATAGGGCATGTTACGCGGATGGAGCGCTCGTCGCGCCGAAGCCAGGCCTTACTCCGGATCCAAAACCATGTGCAGGAAACGATGGGACGACCATCACCGTACGTTACGTTAAAACGTAATCTTCAAGAGACTAGCTTACGTCTGTGGACACCTCTAGGCCGAAGACCTGTTTTACAATACCCCCACGCGGCTAGCTGCACTTCGCTCTTCCTCGGACGAGTACGCTAGGATTTTGGACGTGGTCACAAAGTACGCAGTGCATAACCCGAATGTATCATTCACGTGTAAAAAGGTAAAGTTCATTCTTCTCTTTATATCGCGACCTTCCTTCGAACCAACGTTATCTTCCAGCAAGGGTTCGCCTCGCCGGATGTGTCAACTCCATCCGCGTCTTCTGTTCAATCCAACATCAAACTGTTATACGGAGCCTCCATCGCGCGGGAGCTACTGCACGTTACAGCCTCTTCTGAAGCTCGAAAGAAAAGGGAGCGATTGAAAGGAAAAGGCAAAGCGCGAGCGGAGGACGAAGACCCAGAATGGGAAGCAGAGGCTTATGCCACAAGTGCGAACTACCAAGGGAAGAAAATGGTTTTGCTCTTGTTTATCAACCGTAAGTCCTCCTCTGTGTACCTCAGGCTGGGTGAGTACAGAGACGCTGACTCGACGCGTATCACGGTAGACCGTTTGGTTGACTCGACTCGTATCAAGAGAGCTATCGAAGCTATCTACTCGCCAGTTTTGCCGAAAGGTTCTTCCCCATTTATTTATCTCAGGTAAATCCGAATGCACCTCCTTCTCGGAATCCATCGGCACGACATATTTTCTCATTACACTCACTTCTGATGCCTACGTTATTGGTAGCCTGGTAATATCACCCCAGCACATCGACGTGAACGTTCACCCGACAAAGCGCGAAGTACATTTTATCAACGAGGAACAAATCGTCGATGATATCGCCAATGCTATTCAGGACGAGGTGGTGAAGAGTGGGGGACAGTCGAGGACGTTCGAGTATCAGACCGTGCTGACAGGTGGAGGAATGATTAGCGTCAGCGGCGGAGTGAATCGGAGAGAAAGTAGCAAGAGGAAAGCCGGAGAGGTCGATGAGGATGGAGATGAAGTTATGGAGGACGCCGATACGCCGTCAGGCTCCAGGCCTGGCACTCCTGTTAGCTGTAAGTATTCGCCATCCGAAATGACCTATGAACCACTCACCGACAACCTGAGCTCCACTGCAGCCTTGATGCAGAGGCCTAAAAAGCCTTTGCCACAACATAAAGTTCGGACTTCTGCTGCCGACCGGACCTTGGATTCCATGTTTGCACCATCGGCTCCTGTTCCGTCGACTTCTCGCTCAACCTTGGTCGAGAACGACTCCTCTTCCAGCTCGTCTAACAAAGTCAAAAATAGAGGGGCTGTAGGTGAGATGATCCAAGAGTCCCAAACGACGTTGGTAAGCATCAAAGAATTGAGAGACGACGTAGTGAAAAAGCGACACGGAGGTTAGATAGCCTCTTTTGCCTTGAAAGATATTTACAGACTGACGTCGATGAAAACGCAGGGTTCGGCGAAATTGTTGAAAAACACACATTCGTCGGAGTAGTTGATCTCCCGCAGTCACTGTCACTTATTCAGCACTCAACCAAACTGTATTTAGTCAACTATGGATCTCTAGCGTGAGTAGAAACTCTCTCCTTAAACTCCTTGCGGCACGTACCGCATCTCGCCGCCACCTTGGCTGACTCCACGCTGCAGTGAAGAGATGTTCTACCAATTGGCTCTACGACAATTCGGGAATTTTAGTCGCATCAAACTCGAACCTCCTCCACCGATTCGCCACCTAATAAAGCTAGCGGTGGATGCGCAGGGTGATAAAGTGATGGAAAGTGGGATGACTCCTGAGGAAGTTGTTAACGTGCGTACTCGATTCGTTATCAGCGTCACAGTTCACCTCTTCTTTGTCACGCTGAATATGAAATATTCCTAGACAATTACAAAACTAATCGTCGAAAGAGCTGAACTGCTGGATGAATACTTTTCCATCAAGGTGAACGAGAAAACCGGAGAGCTGGAATCCTTACCGAGCCTCTTGAAGGAATATACTCCAAATCTGGACCGCCTGCCACAGTTTCTGATGAGGCTGGGGCCTGAGGTGATGACACTGAGTTTTTAAGATATCCTTGAAGTCCTTCTGACGACTCCATCTATATGGTGTAGGTTAATTGGACAGACGAGAAGGGGTGCTTCGAAACTCTCCTGCGCGAAGTGGCTTATTTCCATCGACCGGGTCCGATAGAGTCTTTCCTCGACGTCGAATCGCCTGATGACAAAGAAGGGGATGATAAAGTGGCGAAGTGGCAGGTTGAGCACCTGCTCTTCCCGAGCATGCGAAAGTATCTGTCGCCTCCAAAGAGGTTTTTGGAGAAGGATGTCGTTCAAGTCGCGGATCTACCAGACCTGTATCGTATCTTTGAGAGGTGTTAGATCGATGTCATTATTGCACTGGGATGGTCCTCTGTCAAGAAACGAGTGTGCCCCAATGCTATTGAGAGCCAATCACGAGGGTTTGAGGGAAGCACTGTTGTAGACTGTTCCTGGTCGAGTATGTTAGCATAAGCTGGACTGGTGCTCCACTCGACGAGGAGCATGGACCGTGGTTTGTATTCTTTCTCTATCTCTTTTTCTCGGATGTTCGGCTCTGCTGGACTTGCTCGAGCGTGCAGCACAGGCTGTGCGGATGCGCCGCCGGACGACGGACACGCTTTCTCGCAAGGTTTTCTTCCCCTTCCCCTCACACCTAGTCTTCAACAGACTTAATCAACCACCAGAATTAATCGCCCGAGTGTGCCTGCACAATTTGCGCCGGTGCCTCATTCGATATGTGAACTCCTTCGTCACGAGTCTCGACTCGTAATTCTTCCTCTTCTGTCATCACAATCATCCTCCTTCACACAACCTTCCAGGTCACATGATTACTCTTATTCTGCCGGCTTGGTTCACTCCATTATTCGTATCCTCTTCCATTCTTTGTTCCTCTCTGCACAACGTCTTCTCTCACACTTTCGGGCACATCCATCAGAATTCTCTGCAAGCCTACATCATCCTCGCACTTTCACTATCCTTTGTAATATTCCTCTCTTTTCATTATTAGTATACTCTTTGCCCCCACATTATATATTTCTTTTCTTTTCTTTCTTATCATGTTCAGCAATTTGCGTGGTGTCAGAATAAAACAGTCAATCCCGACATGGCCAGAGGATCTCTTCATCAGTAAACGAGACCACGAACCAATGCTCTTCGAGCCAAATCGGCAACGCGAAAATTGACCAGTTACGCGCATTGGAAGTTCGACGATTGGTGCACGGATGAATAGCCGACTAGCATACATGTCTGGTGTTCACCACAGAGCAAATGTCACGAACGAGGCACGGTCCGTCAGTTAGCTATTGGGTCGATGTCCTTCCTCTACAGCAACTCCTCCGGTTTCTAACAAGTATCGAACTTTGTCCCACCCCTTGAGTAAGGGTAGATTTCCGTTTCCCGTTTCAAAGGTATAGACAGGTATGACCAACTTGAAAGGCGATTGGCCGCTGAAGGAAAGGCTTCGCAGGTATTCGGCAACTCCGTGTTCAGAATCAGGATCATCAGGCGCATGCCAGAGACGAAGCTCCCCGATACGAAGCTCGCGAAGTTTGACGAATTTGAAGCTACCCGCTGTTACTAGAGGTCGTTCTTCGGTTGCATCCAAGTCCAGGTCCAGGATTTGGATGGTCGAGCCCATCCATCTGGCAAATGCTGAGAGGATCGACAGCAGCTGGAGTTGTCGTGCCATCGATGAGTACCGATGTAGCTTCACCGCAAATTCCTCAAGATCAGGCCAAGCCTGAGACATCGCCTCTACATCGGCCTCTCTGAGTCTTGGGAAAGCGAGGGTCCGAAAGGTGACTCGGCGTAAAGACCGGATTTGCTGGACTTGTTTGAAGTCTTCATGGGTCATATGGGTCAACCGTCCCCCGGTGAGACGCACGTTGAGCTCCTGGAGAACGCTGAATTCGGTGGATAGAGCCTCCATCGTACGGCGAAAGGTTCCCCCTAGGATCCAACAGGTAAGCGATACCAGCGTATTGCGGGCGCCAACCATACTTCGAAGGATGGATTCATTAATCTGGTCTGGAAGTCTGATTGAACGGACCCGAGTCTGGGTGGATGCGAACTCTAGAAATTTCGCATGTAACGAGGTAGAATCAGAGATCGACCAAGGGATGTGGAAGCCCAAGTGGATCAGTTGGCATTGCTTCCTGATCAACGATGTGAATATGTCGGTCCCGCGCTCCAAGTCTTCGCCAGGGATCTCGTCATACGAGGAGCTCGTCCATGTGAAACTGAGCTGCTGCAAGCAGCTAGAAATGAAATACGGTAGTTGTGAGGAAGGGTAGTTGTCGTCGGCGTCCCAAGAGATGGTTTTGACTCGGGGTAAAAGCGTGTCGGAATTGGTCTGGGAGGTAAACCATGAAAATGCGGCTTGAATAGCATCAATATTGATTTTTGAAGACCCCATCCCTTCCCATCGAGCTGAATTCGAGTGGGTCAGCGAAGGACAAGGGCAGCCATGTGACGAACATGATCTAAGTTCGGATTGATGATAGCGCTTGTATAACGCTGGTTGCAGATGTCACCGTCCACGCTTCGCACAAGTCAAAGGGACGGAAGAAGCTCACCCATCCGTCAGGCTCTTCGTATGTCATCTCTCCAAACA
>KN823436.1:11214-21758 GCA_000827465.1 Tulasnella calospora MUT 4182
CTAGACATGGATTCTTCGATTCAGAGGACTCACCCAGTTCCATAAACTGGACCACAACATCGATTCGCTCCGGACTCCCTCTTGCGCTCGGTGCAGAAAGAGAGGGACCTATCAAAGAAATCAAAGCGTTAGAGCATACGAGACAGTTGGAATCATCCATGGCGGTCGATCTTGACACGAGCGTTCAAGAATCAGTGGTGTGGTGGGGGTCGTTGAGGATCTGACCAGCGAGTTTGTGCTGTCGCCTTTTCACCCACGGTCCTGACATAAGCAACACGCACGGCGCTTGACCTTTTCTCGATTTGGACATCAACTGCCCTCCCCGCTTCCACCACAAGCGATGGCTCCTGTCACCATGAACGAGGGCATCACACCCCAAGCAAACTTCGCTTCTCAGCACCCAGATCTTCGGGATGTCATCAAGACTATCACGACAAACGCCCTTCTTCTTCAACGTCGAGAAAGCGCGGTCAACGAAGACAGAAGTGACACAGAAGAGCTTTGCAGTCTAGTCAAACAGTGTCTCCCGGCCGAAAGGTGATGAAAACAGTCCCCAGTCTCATCCTTGGCTCTCTTACTGATTCTCCCCTTCAGTCATGCGTTCTCGCTCCTCCCAATTGCCCCCAGAGGCCGCTTCATGAACCTGGACCGGTATCTCCTCGTCTGGTGCTGCATGTCCGTCCCCGGTCACCCCTCTTTACCCTCCCACATCTCCAGCAAACCAGTCAAGACCATTTTACAAGCGACTGCCGACGCTGGGTTTGGCTATTCGATGCGCGACCTGGGGAGGATCGAACGCGAACACCTGATGACGCGTTGTAAAGAGTCAGCTGGCAGTAGCCTTTCGGAGTTGACGGACCAACGTATCCATGAGATGATCTTAGAAGGGATTCGAGGTATCTCCCATTTTCGGCTTTCTTCAAGTTCGATGGAGCACTGATACTGACGTTGGAACCCCAGCTGTCTTTGGGCGGCCTGCACCCCAAGCTCGATTCGTTCCGATCATGTCTCCCACAAGTACAACACCAGAGGTTGCGGGATCAGGCAACGCTAGCTTCCATGTGAAGAACCTTAGCTCTGAGATCGATAAGGATATCGAAGGGAGAGAGAAACGAAGGAACGATGACACAGAAATCGAGACGGAGTCCACCAGTGGAAGGCAGCCGGGCACGAACCTGAAGGGCCCAGAGCAGATGCTCGGTGCGTCCACCAATCACGTTTGGCCTCGCTCCGGCTCTCTTACCCTATAACTTCGATACAGATGCTGTTTCTAGTGTCAATGAACAGAAAGGCGACCATAGTGAGATTAGTTCCGAGGAGGTACAGTTGATGATGGAGTCGCTGGCTATTTCCAAAACCAAAAAAGGTGCGACCACCTTACAAAATATATATGGCTGGAATCCATTACTCATCGAATGCTTCCTTTCCTGTTAGCGCTGTTCCCTGCCGTTAAGTTGGTGTCGCCACCTCCCTCCCATCCTACGACTTCCATACTTCGACCGGTCGGAACGTCCAATCCACACCCCGAGGATGCCAAAGAACCGGAAGGCTTTTCGCCGCTTGAATATACCACAAATATTGGAAACGCTGCTGTAGTCCACCAAATTTACCTCGAGGCAAGGAACACGGGTGTTCCCAGAACTCCCGAGCAGGAACTCGCCCGGCGGGACCGCGCCTGTCAGATGGTCCTCAAAGAGGTCAAGGATGTCATCCAGGAGGTCAGGTGGCATAGGAATGGCAGAGGCTACCAAGAACGCCCTGTGCCCTTCGTGCTCGAAGGAATAGACCGCGTCCCAACGGAGGAGAAAAGGGAGTGGCTGTTGGAGAAGCACGCCATTCTGAAAGGGCGACAGCGCGAATGTCGGAGCACAATCTGGGATAATAATGAAGCTTCCGATCATCTTACTGTGGTCGTCCATGCTTTGCACGTGTGCAAGCAGGCTGGGGAAGAAGGGATCACGTTCTAATGGTCCGTTCAGTCGCGGACGCTTTGCCGCTGGATAATGATTGGATGCCGAAAACCGGAACCTTATGTTGTGTCATACACGTGTATTGATTACTATTATTCATTATTCTAACAAGAGGAGATGGAAATAACTTGTTGCATGACGGTGGTAGGCGAATGCGTGCCCCGCGAACTCTCTCCTGCTACTACCAGCTGATCCGCGCTCCCCTTTGTTCTATGTCATAGAAATGCGTTAGTGCGCATACGTGGTGTTAAGTAACCATACTTGCTCGCGTGGCACTAACTCCTACTGGGTCTTCGGTGTTGCCTAATTTCATCGACGCTAAGCACAGACTGCCGCCGTACATCTACGCTGCGGTCAGGTTTCTGCCTCAATACACAGTGTGCGAGTCAGGAATTCGTTTCCGTGGGTCTTCGAAGCCCACGAGACCTGGTATTCCAGTCCAGGGCCACAGCATGGACCACGTACCATCCCCGCCAACAGTTAATGCTTGGCGGATTCTTTCTACCGGTACTCACTACCAACTATTGCGACACCGGTTATTCCATTCCCTCAGGCAAACTGACCGCTCTCCGCGATCCTTCACAAGTCCTTCAAGATCCATCCTTCGCTAAAGAAAGTCGATTACGGTAGCCCGCCCATATTTGACAAATATAACTCCTGCATATTGGCAAATTCGGACGGGGAAAGCCCGACAGGAATTGCTGTCAGAATAAACACTAACGTACAAGAAAGAGAGTCAGGACAGGACACAATATAAGTAAGGGGGAATATGCATACCTCAGTGATTCTGGAATCGACTGAGGTATGCTGGTACTTGCGAAAATGCGAGAATATAAGGACGAGAGAAAACAAGCTTTACACAGAGAATAATTAAGAAACTCGAGCGCAATGGACGGGACAAACCCCTGTCCGTACAAACATATCGTAACGCACGAGAAGAGAAATACAAAACAAATAGAATGAACGCGCGTTAAGCGCTCGCCTCGGCATCGTCCTCAGCCTGCGGCGCGACTTGGAATCTAACACCCCCACTCAAGTCGAGGCCCATCGCTTTTACAAAGCCGATGTGTTTCTCGCGTACCAATGCCTTCGTCAGGACGTCGGCAACTTGGTTCTTGGTATTGATATAGGTGAAGCTGACTTTCTTGTCTTCCACTAGTTCCCTAACATAGTGATGTTGTCCGTCGATGTGTGCTTCGTTCGATTATGAAATGCAGGGTTCTTGGATAGTGCGATTGCTCCTTGATTATCGGCGAAAATTTCGGTTTGCCCATTAGGCGCAAAGCCTAGTTCGGTGAGCGAGCGGCGAAGCCACACAGCCTCGCGTGCAGCGGAGCACTCCGACATATACTCTGGTTCCGTAGAGGATAAATCCACAGTAGGTTGCTTTCAAGTGTTCCATGCGACTGCAGTGCCGTTGATAGTGAAAAGATAACCAGTGTAAGAGCGCCGATCGTCGGGGTTGACAGCCCAATCGGCGTCGCAATATCCCTTGAGCTCGATGCGACCGGTGCCGGTTGGATATATGAGTTTAGCGCCGGCAGTTCCCTTGAGATAGCGAAGAAGGTGCAACAAATTGAGCCAATGTTGCCTGCCGGGATTAGAGGAGAATTGGGAAAGGTGTGAGACGGCGAAGGAAAGATCCGGGCGGGTCATGAGCATGATATACATGACAGCGCCGAGAGCCTGGCGATAAGGAATATCTTGAACGTCGGCCTTGTCTTGATCAGAGATTGGTGCTTGAGCCTTGGAGAGCCTTGCCCCCACTGCCAAAGGTGTCGGTACACTCTTCGCATCCTCGAGCCCAAAGCGCGAAGTGACGTCGAGTATCATCCGCTCCTGCGACATCGAAACCAGACCTCCGTCACGTCCGAAAAGAACTCCAACGAATTTCCGAATATCGCCTCCATCCTTCAGCTTGAATCGTTCGGCGAGTTCCTGCTTAAATTTCTTTACCATCTCCACCATACTCCCCGTCACAAAGAAATCGTCGACATGAATCGCGAATATAATCACTTGTACTCCTCGGCGGTAGATGTACACGCATACATCGAGTCCGCAGCATCGAAAGCCTAGCTTGGTAACGTAACCGTTGAGTTCAACGTTCCAGTGTTTCGCTGAATCTTTTAATCCGTATAGAGCCTTCTTCAATAGCGCTACCTTTCCGGAATGATTGATACCTTCCGGCAGCTCCATATAAATCTTCTTCTCAAGCTTTCCGTAAAGGTAGGCGTTTGATATATCGAGGGAGTGGATTGGCCAGTTGCATTCAGCGGCGATAGCAGCAAGGATTCGAAGAGAGGGTATCTTGGCGACTGGCGCATATATTTCGAAGTAGTCGACGCCGTAAACTTACGTGTATCCTTTAGCGACTAATCGAGCCTTATATCGTTGAATCCGTCCCTTCTCGTCCAGCTTGAGGTCGTACATCCATCGCGAACGGACAACGTTCGTATCCTTCGGCCTATCCACCATCTCTCAAGTCCCGTGCGCTTCGATAGCCTCCAATTCCACATCCTTTGCCTCCTGCCAAAACCGTTTCGGCTCCTCAGCCATCGCTTCCTTGTAGTTCCTTGGTATCATCACTCCAGCCTTCTCCTCAGCCACAAAAACCTCCGCGGCGAACGCTTCTGCCTGCAAGATATCGTTGTTCGTCGCTCCTTCGACAATTTCCCAGTGCGGCTTGATTTGGCGAGTCGAAGATCTGGTAGGCGGTGCTTCGGGTGGCTTCTTGACACGAATACGCTTGACCTTGATCGGTTCACCTTCTCCAGCGATCGATGTCGGTTCCGGGAGTGCAACAGAAACAAGGTCGCCGATATCATCGAGAGTAGGAGAGGAAGGAGGAGAGTCGATAATCGTATAGTTGCCTTCGTCGTCCGTAGGCAGGTTGGCAGAGATAGGAATAGGAGTTGTGTTTTCATAAAAGGTGACGTCGCGAGAGGAATAAACCTTGTTCTTAATCGGGTCGAGAATGTCGAAAGCCTTGGAGTCGTCCGCGAATCCAACGAAAAAGGTTCTGCTCGCCCAGTCAGCCTATTTCTTCTTCTTATCGTCCGAATTTCCATAGAATACGGGCGATCCCCACACTCGGACGTTGCTAACGTCGGGTACAACTCCCCAAAAAGCCTCGAATGAAGTCTTCCATCCCAAGAACTTCTTCGGTGTACGGTTGTAAATATAGGCAGCGTGTTTGGTTGCATACGGCCAACACCGCTCCGGGAGTCGTGAATCTTTTAGGAAAGCGCGAGCCTTGCCGATGAGGATGCCGTTGATGCGCTCCGCCTTTCCGTTCTGTGCGGGTACATGTGGTGCCGAAACTTGGTGGGTGATCCCTTTAGAGTTGGTGAATTTGGAGACTTCGTCATTCTTGAACTCACCTCCGTTGTCGGTACGAATGGTCTTAATACTGTAGGACGTATGATTCTCGAGTAAGGCGACGAGTGTTTTGAATCGATCGAGGGTTTCGGATTTTTCGTGCACGAAACAAGTGAAAATGACGTCGGTAGAGTCGTCGGTCCAAAAGTTGACGTAGTTCCCGATTATAACACAAGATTCTCATTGGACCACATAGATCGGAGTGAACGAGTTCAAGAGGGATCTTCTTCCGCTCTTCCGGGTCGGTAGGCATGGGGAACGTCTTGTGCATCGCCATCTCGCAACTACCGTAGTTCGTCACCTCCGCATCCTTAATGTAGCTTTAGCCGAGCTTGCCGCAATGCCAAAAACAGAACAACACGTGACAAGAACCCCATAGACAGAGTACGGCGTTCTCTCTCAACTTGCAAGAGTGGAGGTGGGGTCAAAGACGGAGGCTCATCCGAGTCAAACGAGAGAAAAGGGTGTAGTAGTCTGGTGAAGGTCCTTCTTGGGCCTGTATTCGTGGTTTTGATACCTTGTCTTCCTGGACTTTGAACTAGCCATTCCCTTGACACTGCGGCTTTTTTACCTTCCGTTGATCTTGAGATTCGGCGATGGCTTTTGGCACGAGTCAGCGCACAAACCTTGGGCGCCGATTCAAGTTGGATCGATGACTTTAGTGCTCCTGGATCAGTGAAAGGACAAACCAAATGAGAGTGGCTCACAAAAATAGAAGTCCCTCCTTCCAATGCGAGGGAGTGGAAGCGGTGATTAAGAGTTGGGATTCGCTGATGCCCGATAGGCCAGGGCCGGCATCGGGAAAACCCGCAACCGGTTCCAACTCGTGTGTTTTCATCAACCAACCATCCTACATTCAAGTTGACGTCGCCCGCACAATGTACCACTTTAGAGCAACTCAGTAGATCCTTCCTAGCATCTGGACAGTTACGGAATGGAACAACCTTACCTGATCACTCAAGACGTGCGGTTGGTGCAGGGGTGAGTGACCACGAATCGAACTGCGGATTGGCAAGTTGCAAAGGAAGAATGGAGCAATCGATACACGGAGCAATCGATACGGTATGCTTGTACGACGAGATCAGAAGCCAGCTTTATCTCATCGAGTGAGGCAAAGTTCGAGTCTTTTCACCCGTTAAGCTGGAGTGGCGGGCGGCAACCCCGGAACGACGCACTGCGGTCCAGGATTTCGTCAACGACAGAAGGAGCTGGGAGGGCCAAAAATTAGTACCTTCTAGAGGCTCCTAGGGACCGGATATGTTCTAGCCGGAACGGGATCGTAGTAAGTCGCAAGTGCGGGAGCGTTGGGCGAGCTAATAAGCGCATCAACTTACATATATCACAATAGTTATTTGCGCACGGCTTGTTTATATGAGGGAGTCGATGTGCGAGGTGAGGGCTGAGTGAGGTCAAGGCGAAGGTGGAGACGAAGGTTAAGGTGGAGACGAAGGTTAAGGTGGAAACAGTAGGGGCGATCGACTTGGAACGCGCCGAGCAATCGAGAATTATTGCGGAGACGAAATCGAGCCTGAACGGCCATGCGCTGCTCCGCACATATCCTGACAAGAGTCTAGTTTAAGCGGGAGCTACTCTTGGATTCAACAGACGCGATGGAGGGAGGGCTGTTGATGTCGGACATGGCTGTGGGGAGTGAGGTCAGTCCAGATTGTTAGGACCACCATCGCACGGTTAACCCCTCAAAAGTTCCGCAACTCCTCATCCTTGCAAATGGACGACTACAGCGCGAACACAGACCTCTCGGCATATGGGCCTGTGGCTATTACTCAGGAATCATCGATTCTTGTAATTGAAGCCGCGCAGAGCGCCGTCACCATCGCGAACGTCCTAACGAACTTGCTGTCTCCAGAACAGAGGTGCGACTTGGCCATTGGTCAAACCAATTCGATTCAACATTCCCTGATCTTCTGCTCGCTGTCAGACAAACGAGCAGGCTAGCTGAGCTGCCTGCAACGAGCGCCACCAGCCGTTGGGTGCTGGAGATGCTGCAGCTCCAAGCTGTTAGCGTGCTTCTACTATTGGAACCAACTCTTCGGAGCCAATACTCCATCTCCGTCGTTTCTGAAGGAGATCTGAGTCCGTACGAGCGCGTCGTAGCGAGAGAAACGGCGTCCCTAGCTAGCTGGGGCATTGGCATAACTTCCCCCACGACAGGTAAAGAACTTCAAATTGCGGCATTTCCTACTTATCCCCTGATGCATTGCTATTGCCTTAGGCATAACCATCTCACCCACCATGTTTAGTGGGAGTGATCATAGCACAAGTGCGTGCTCATGTTTGCGTCACTCCTCTCGGTTTGATTCACCCCTTGCATGTTTCCAGATGAAGGTCCTGCTCAAACCATGACTGGGACAGGGATGGAGTTAGATGAAGATGCCGGTGTTGTATCGGAAGAGTTTATTGATGATCATGGTAAGTCGCCTAGTCCTCCCAGCTTTACCACTTCCGCCGACTTATCGTGGAAGGAGACGGTCTGCCTTCCCCTCCCCCTTCCCCTCCGGCAGCAGCCCCAGCGCCTGCACCTCCAAATTCTGTAACAACATCCATGAGGGAAAATGGAATATGGCTGATGTGGATCGAGATGATGGGTGGTATGGCGCCTTCCACCAGACACCCTGAGATAGTTGGACAAGAACTAGATGAGGATGAAGATGATATGGATGAGGAACAGCTGGAAACAAAGATCGGATTGACTACGACAATGCTTGAGCTGGATGCCCATGTGTCAAGTACCGGTAGCGGGAGTCTGGACGTCATGGAGATGACTGCGGACCACTTGCAGGACCTCGGTCATCCCCCTGGGACGTGATGCAAGCTACGAGAATAGAGTTTTGGTGTCGATAATGGGTAGTCGCTCTATATTTGTGTTTGTAAAGAATCTCGTGTTCAGACACCAATCGACGTAATGGTAAATCGCCTTGATGAGTCTCGGATTGTTGGAAGACACTCATTCGCCTCCCACCGTCAGGCAGCAAGTTATTGACATCTCCTTTTGTTAAACTACTTAATAAGAGTAATCAATACACGTGTATGACACAACATAAGGTTCCGGTTTTCGGCATCCAATCATTATCCAGCGTCCGCGACTGAACGGACCATTAGAACGTGATCCCTTCTTCCCCAGCCTGCTTGCACACGTGCAAAGCATGGACGACCACAGTAAGATGATCGGAAGCTTCATTATTATCCCAGATTGTGCTCCGACATTCGCGCTGTCGCCCTTTCAGAATGGCGTGCTTCTCCAACAGCCACTCCCTTTTCTCCTCCGTTGGGACGCGGTCTATTCCTTCGAGCACGAAGGGCACAGGGCGTTCTTGGTAGCCTCTGCCATTCCTATGCCACCTGACCTCCTGGATGACATCCTTGACCTCTTTGAGGACCATCTGACAGGCGCGGTCCCGCCGGGCGAGTTCCTGCTCGGGAGTTCTGGGAACACCCGTGTTCCTTGCCTCGAGGTAAATTTGGTGGACTACAGCAGCGTTTCCAATATTTGTGGTATATTCAAGCGGCGAAAAGCCTTCCGGTTCTTTGGCATCCTCGGGGTGTGGATTGGACGTTCCGACCGGTCGAAGTATGGAAGTCGTAGGATGGGAGGGAGGTGGCGACACCAACTTAACGGCAGGGAACAGCGCTAACAGGAAAGGAAGCATTCGATGAGTAATGGATTCCAGCCATATATATTTTGTAAGGTGGTCGCACCTTTTTTGGTTTTGGAAATAGCCAGCGACTCCATCATCAACTGTACCTCCTCGGAACTAATCTCACTATGGTCGCCTTTCTGTTCATTGACACTAGAAACAGCATCTGTATCGAAGTTATAGGGTAAGAGAGCCGGAGCGAGGCCAAACGTGATTGGTGGACGCACCGAGCATCTGCTCTGAGCCCTTCAGGTTCGTGCCCGGCTGCCTTCCACTGGTGGACTCCGTCTCGATTTCTGTGTCATCGTTCCTTCGTTTCTCTCTCCCTTCGATATCCTTATCGATCTCAGAGCTAAGGTTCTTCACATGGAAGCTAGCGTTGCCTGATCCCGCAACCTCTGGTGTTGTACTTGTGGGAGACATGATCGGAACGAATCGAGCTTGGGGGGCAGGCCGCCCAAAGACAGCTGGGGTTCCAACGTCAGTATCAGTGCTCCATCGAACTTGAAGAAAGCCGAAAATGGGAGATACCTCGAATCCCTTCTAAGATCATCTCATGGAGACGTTGGTCCGTCAACTCCGAAAGGCTACTGCCAGCTGACTCTTTACAACGCGTCATCAGGTGTTCGCGTTCGATCCTCCCCAGGTCGCGCATCGAATAGCCAAACCCAGCGTCGGCAGTCGCTTGTAAAATGGTCTTGACTGATTTGCTGGAGATGTGGGATGGTAAAGAGGGGTGACCGGGGACGGACATGCAGCACCAGACGAGGAGATACCGGTCCAGGTTCATGAAGCGGCCTCTGGGGGCAATTGGGAGGAGCGAGAACGCATGACTGAAGGGGAGAATCAGTAAGAGAGCCAAGGATGAGACTGGGGACTGTTTTCATCACCTTTCGGCCGGGAGACACTGTTTGACTAGACTGCAAAGCTCTTCTGTGTCACTTCTGTCTTCGTTGACCGCGCTTTCTCGACGTTGAAGAAGAAGGGCGTTTGTCGTGATAGTCTTGATGACATCCCGAAGATCTGGGTGCTGAGAAGCGAAGTTTGCTTGGGGTGTGATGCCCTCGTTCATGGTGACAGGAGCCATCGCTTGTGGTGGAAGCGGGGAGGGCAGTTGATGTCCAAATCGAGAAAAGGTCAAGCGCCGTGCGTGTTGCTTATGTCAGGACCGTGGGTGAAAAGGCGACAGCACAAACTCGCTGGTCAGATCCTCAACGACCCCCACCACACCACTGATTCTTGAACGCTCGTGTCAAGATCGACCGCCATGGATGATTCCAACTGTCTCGTATGCTCTAACGCTTTGATTTCTTTGATAGGTCCCTCTCTTTCTGCACCGAGCGCAAGAGGGAGTCCGGAGCGAATCGATGTTGTGGTCCAGTTTATGGAACTGGGTGAGTCCTCTGAATCGAAGAATCCATGTCTAGATCTCAACCACTCGTCGCCAGACTGTGATCGTCTTATGACGACTAGATCGGCAGTGGCCACTGCGTGTATGACTGTGCCCAGTGTTTTAGCCTGCCAGGGTCCCAATGATAAC
>KN823438.1:0-14767 GCA_000827465.1 Tulasnella calospora MUT 4182
CGCACACGACATCAAAGAATAACAAAGAGAAATACACAACATCAAACATATACAAATAGATACTAATATTATGTCATGGTGATGGGATCATCACAAGTCTGGCCAGATGCAAAACACCAGTGTTGCTACTGGCACGCGGTTCATTATCTAGAGACTCGCCTTTCAGAAAACAAGCCACCAGGACCATACAACCCGAGGACAGCATGGTGCAAGTTCGATTTTATCGATCCGACTTGGGTGCCAGGGGTTGTTGCAAGTGCGGAGGATGCTTAAAACGAGATCGAGAGCGGCAGTGCAAAACCAAGAGGGTGTCACGATTCATGGACTTCGAACCGAGCAAGGCGTACGTGGGCTGTGGGCTTTGGACTGTGGACGGTGACTATGAGAGTAGAGGCCCCTAGGCGATCGTAATCACTGTAGGACGATGGTTGAAAGGACTATTGGATTGAAGTAGACAAGAGGCGGAATGAGGAACAAACCTCCTCATTCCGCTGTGGTTAAATACTAAGGAGTGGCTGTACTTAGAATATCCTAGAATAGTAAAGAACGTTGTGGAATATGATGGAAAGGCTGACACGTCGACTGAGTAAGGACAACATGGTTGCGGTGAGGTTGGTGAGTAAGGAATGTGAGGATGAGGTGAGGCCAAGGAGAACCGGGAACTGGGCTTGGGGATGTCACGTGATGGGATTGTTGGCGGTTGTGATGACATGTGGTGACGAGGTCATCACAGAGGGCAGATGAGGAGAAAGAACTCGAGTCCATGAAACAGGTACATTTCCTATTTGGTTTCCACTCCTGACCCCGGAACTTACGAGAGTTTCAAAGGCTGTTACCACAACCTGTCGACCACCTGTCTTGTCCTGATTAGCAGTGACCGTCAAATCCCCATTTGGCGAAACCCGCCATCTGTTCTGAAGAAGGACCTCCCAATCGTCTGCCCAAAAGAACACCGCACACCTGTAGTCGAGAAATTCCGCCGCCATTTTTGTCATCACCTCTTAATCCCCCTTAATGATGCCGATGGTACCTGTCTGACTGCTCAAGAAATCCACGAGGCCGCAGTATATGATATGTACCAGTACTGCCGCCAAAACGACCTCGTGCATGTATGGGCTTATATCTGGTCATGCTGGTATGCACTGTGATGACCTCGTCCTCACATGTCATCACAAGCACCAACAATCCCATCACGTGACTTCCATTCCCATCATGTGATGCATCTCTAGCCCAATTCCCGGAACCTCATCGCGTCACCTTCCCCTCACATTCCTTACTCATCGTCCTCGCTTTCACCATGCTGTCATTACTCATTCGACGCGTAAGCCTTTCCATCATGTTCCACAACGTTCTTTACCGCATTAGTATATCTTTGACATAGCCACTCTTTCGTATATAACCACGACGGAATGAGGAGGTTTGTTCCTCATTCCGCCTCTTGTCTACTCCAATACAACAGTCTCCTCCAACCATCGTCCTAGCGTGATTACGATCGCCTAGGGATCTCACTCTCATAGTCACAGTCCCAAGTTCAACCCACAGCCCACGTACGTCTTGCTCAGTTCGAAGTCCACGAATCGTGACATGCGCCAGAACAATGGGCGCTATGGGCTCAGTCAGCATATCCCCTCATTTCTCGCATGCGTACCACAATGAAGGCTGAAGGATTTTGGCGGCTTTTTAAACATGACGTCCTTGGCTCATTTTCCCGGCCCGGTCTCGACCTTGTGACATATCTTATCTTTACCGAAGTCCTTCCCTCCATCAAGCGCAAACTTGACCACGTGCTTGGCAGGCAGAGAGTTGGCGGACCCCATGTACTTGCACCCTGGGCTAAGGAAGCCAAGTCCGTTTGGATGGACAAGTCTCAGCTGGATTCGATTCGGAGAGCAAAAAAAGAGAAGAAACTCCTCTCAGCGAATCCAAAGACTTCGGCCGCAAAAAAGCGACAGGAGAAGCAGCTGGAATGGCTTCGGGAGGAAGCCGAACAGAGTCAGGGGCAGTACCGAACAGCGCTTCTCAATTGGACATGCTCCTGTCCGTCATTCCTTCTTAGTCGGTTTTTGTTCTGTAAGCACCTTATCCGCAAAGCCAACACCAAGCTTGGGACCAACCGCCCTGGACTTGGATTCTTCAGAAAACTGCGTCGCTTCCTTCTATCGGATTGCAGGTATTCACGTTGCCGACCCTGCAGCCCTCAAAGACCCCTACTATGTCGGTCTTATCCAGCAACCAACCGAAGATGTCCAGGATGATCAGATAAGCGAAACGGAATCAGGTGCTTTGTCCGATTCAAACATCTCATCAGACTCTGATGACAATGATGATTTTGAAGGAGCCCAAGTACAATGTATGTAATTTACTTTAATTCTTACTCATGCTCTGACCCCATCTTGATCGCCGCCCTTAGACAGCCCGAAAAACAGTGCACCCAGCTTAGGAGATGAAGGCTACCCTTTAGGGATCATCGAAGATGGTGCAGGATGGGTTAGTCTATTTTTCTCTTGTCCTCATATCATATTTGGTTAATTACATGAGTCAACAGGCTCGCACTTTAGGTTCATTTCTCCGCGGTTGAGCAAGAACACCATGTTGAGAACTTAAACTTTATCGCCGAGGGCTACATCAAGAACCCCCAAGGACTTAATCCCGGACTTAAGCGACATGTAGATCGTGTTTTGGCCGAGGTCAATGGGTTGGTGGGTGATGCGCGCGAGGAAGAGGCAAGGAGGAAGCAGCAGCGGACTTGGAATTCGGGTAGATCAATGTTCATTAGCAATGAGTAGTTAAACCTTAGTCAATCGTGAAAAGAATACCCGAAAACTCCGTCGAGTGCGGTAGCTCCGTGTTTGGGCTATCTGTTGTGGCACACTATGAATGGGGGGTCGTATAAGGACAGTTGGTGTGATGCGCTACTTTCGTTGATGTTTTCGGATTTCCTCTCTATTTGTTTTCTTATACTAAATACATCACTAATCGAACGCCTACCGATTCATTTTGAGTCACATGAGCGAACCCGAGGAGATAATATTTCTCCCTCAGTTAAATTTATACGGTTAAAGAGGAAATAAAAACGACCGGCATGAGAATAGACCCTCAAGACCAAGCTGGCAACCTGAATACCCTCACCGGAAATGTGGTGCAAATCGAGTCAGAATTATCCGGAAGCGTCCGGTGACACCGTCACCAGAACAAATGACGTGGCACAGTACGAAAATTTAGGGCTCCCTGCATTTTGTCTTACCGGTTCACAGTATAATCTTGACGTTCGGGGACTTCACAGTGTACGTCTGGCATCCAAAGATTGTCATCTTCAGGTAAGTAAATTAATTTAGAGAGTCGTTTGAATTCACTATCGTCTACAAATGAATCATTATTAGGTGCCTGTCCTAATCCTTCATGTTGAGTACTCTCCATGGTCGAGCTTGAGAGGATGTATATTTCATCAAAACTGCCGGAGCTGCTGGGCCGGTGTACTTCTTTCCATTGCGAAGCGTCTTTGACATTGGATTTTGCGATTATATTGATTTTTGAGGGTTTTTGTTTTTTGTTGTCGGATCCAAGAACTATATGAAATTGGTATAGAGCTGAAATAAGGTTGTTCAGCTTAAACAGTTCTTGTTGTGGCTGGATTTGTCGACGTCAGTTAATCAGACCTAGTCTTAGAGTCAAGCCGAGAGGTTCTTGTGGGTTATTTGATGTGGCAGTCTTGAAAACACTGAAAAAACTGTGAGGTCACTATGCTGAGGTAAGCGATCTCATGTGGTCAGTTTGTAGATATTTCATAGAGTTTGTTTGAAGTCTTAAAGTTGCGTTCACTCCAGGTGATTCAGTGGCTGTAAGACTATATTAGTTGAATGTTACAGGACGATACAGCTACTCTAACTGCTTTATATATGTGGGGACAGAGTAGAAGTACAGTCCGGTCAAAGTAGAATAGGCGAGGGACAAAATGTGAGAGGCAAACAGATACTTCAATGGGAAAGAAAGGACCTCGCTTCGGCTACGCTTCGGCTAAGGGAGTGTGTTGTTGAGAATCTGTAGTCAAGGAAAGTGTTAGTGAGCAGATATAGAAAGTATTACATAAGAAGATGGTGAGACTATCGTCTCACCCCTACACCTCCCCTCTTAATCATGTTCTTTGGTGGTTAAAATATTCTGTTTGATGTTGATTGACCCTTGATTTACCGATATATCTACATCCATATGTACATAAAATAATATTGATCTGTTGGAGTTATGGGCTAATTTGTGTGTAGCACATCCTGGGAAATCAATTTCTGTCAAGGAAGCGTCATATGAGGCAGATCCTAATGGCTCTATCAAGCACACCGAGTGAATGCCTTCGTGCCCTGGTTTATCACATAATCAAATCAATGAGGGGACTGTACTATGTTGAGAGCTCTGTGAAACAGAGATAGGTGGGATGAGTGTGTTCAGCACACCTCAGCTGCCCTTCTCCCTCCCCCCCCCCCCGGTTGTCGGTGCTTGCCAAACCTGCACCTTCCAGGACCGTTGTAGTACTTCTTGAGGCAGTTTTAGACTTCTAGTTGGACGTTCTTGCTTAGATTACCCAAGGTGTCAAGCTTACAAGGGTGGGTGCTTCGGTCCCCAAGGTCGCTGACTAAGTCAAGGAGTTCAGAGGTAGACTTCCCACGCAGTAGGGAAGGAGTGAGGTCAGGGAAGAGGTTGGGAGACAGGGTGTATTCACGAGTAGACGAGGAGTAGAGAGGATTAGAGGGAAACGAGGGGGGACAAGGAAGACAAGGATTGCTGTGTTGGAGAGCCATTCCCTCTGCCAACACAGCCTACATTATATACTAAGAGTTCGCAGTAAGCGCAGTACATTCAGTACTGACAGAGATAAGACAGAAGCATGGCATAACGTACACTGTGGTCACAAGGGTGCTGTGGCAAGGACAACAGGGTACGAGAGACAGAAGTGTGTCAACAAGGAGAAGCACGGACTTTCCCATACTGTGGCTTCTATCAGCCCACCTGACGAGATTACGTAAAGTCCATTATGTAAGCCAAAGGACTTTGATAGTGGACCTATCCGGAGATATCGGCGATAAGCAGAGTTGGGAAGGAGATGCCATATCTGGGGTGTGGGATGTTGCCTTTGGACTTGTCAAGGAGCAGGACTGTTCATAGTCCTGACAGTTGCCCCCCTCTAGGGTTGATGACGAGTGTTGCAAGGAGGATGGCCTGGTTTTGGCGCATCCGGGTTTTGAGCATAGAATTCACGGATCACGTTGTCACAGTGGGTTGCGTGGGAGAGGGGGATCCAAGAGTTCTCATTGGGGCCATAGCCCTTCCACGAGACAAGGTATTTGAAGGTTTTACCAAAATACTTGGTGTCTTCAATTTGGTCAACCTCGTACTCTGCTTCCCCTTCAACAACCACAGGTGGTGGTGGGGGTATGACTCGACCGGGAACTGTATCGGGCTTGTGTGATGACCTCATCCTTCCCTACCATCACAATCGTCAACAATCCCATCACGTGACATCCTTTCCTGTCACATGACACATTCCTGGCCCAATTCCCGGTTCATCGTCGCCTCACCTCTCCCTCACATTCCTTACTCATCGTCCTCACCTTTATCGTGCTGCCATTACTCATTCGACGCGTAAGCCTTTCCATGATGTTCCATAACGTTCTTTACCGTTTCAGTACACCTTTAGCATAGCCACTCTTTAGTATATAACCACGACGGAATGAGGAGGTTTGTTCCTCATTCTGCCTCTTGTCTATTCCAATCCAACAGTCCTCTCAACTATCGTCCTAGTGTGATCACGATCGCCTAGGGATCTCGCTCTTATTACCACAGTCCACAGTCCATAGTCCAAAGCCCACAGCCCACGTACGCCTTGCTCGGTTCAAAGTCCACGAATCGTGACAGCTTGTATGGGGATAACCGGAATATGTGGAATACGGGGTGTACCTGCATGGTGCTCAGGAGTTCCAGACAGTAGGCTCTCGTTCCTACTCTGGAGAGGATCTTGAAGGGACCAAATGTCGGTCTTCAAGCTTCTGGGATGGTCGAGTGGTGGAGATGGTGTCCTTTCCAGTGAGCATGTCCTTGCGCAACAGCCATACTAGATCTCCTTCTTCATAGGTGGGTCCTTCTTGGACGTGCTGGTCGTAATACCGGGTGTGTTCTTTGGTGGCCAGCTTAATGGCTGCTTGGATTTCTTCTTCCACCTTGTATCACGCTGCTAGATATTCAGCCATTGTGGGTACCTCCTCTTGTTGTGAGTTGAATTTTCGAGGGGAATACTTGGGGTGTCTTCTGAGGTCGGCAAAGAAGGGGGTCATGTTTGTGGAGGCGTTCCTCATATTGTTGTACAGGAATTCTCTGAGGGGTAGGAACGAGTCCCAGTTGGTCTGTTGGTGCAAGGTATAAAGCCTAAGGTACTGCTCTATGATCTGGTTGGCTCTTTCAGCTTGTCCATCTGTTTGGGGGTGATAGGCTGTTGAGAATCGTGGTTCAATGTCTAGCAAGGCATATAGGGAGGTCAGGAACTTGGCATTGAACTGGGGGCCTCGATCAGAAATCGTTCGTTCCGGTAGGCCGTGCAGTTTCCCTATATGTTCTTTGAATAGTTCCACAGCTCCTCTTGCGTCTATCGTGTCAGAGGTTGGTATGAAGTGAGCTCACTTGGTGAATCAACAGATTACTGAGAGGATGGCGTTGTGGTTCCTCTTAGTCTTGGGCAGACCAGTGATCAGGTCATAGGCAATATCAGTCCAGGGGCCTTTGGCTGCGGGGAGCGGTTCCAGGATACTGCCAGGTCTCAGGTTCGAGGGTTTCGTTCTTTGGCATAGGTCACAGGAGTCAACGTATTGGTGGCAGTACTTGGTCAGATTGGGCCAGTAGTATCCTCTTGACACTAGTTCTGTTGTCCTGCTTCTGCCCAGGTGTCCGGCAGTTGGTGCGTCATGGTGGGCGGCGAGGAGTTCTCGCTGGATCTTGGGGTTGTGGGGTACATAGATTTTCTGGTTGTAAAGGATGGTGTTTCCTTTTTTCTCGGAATTCTTCATCCTGTCTTGGATGGCTTTGGTGGACTATGTAGGGTTGGATTCGAGGAAGGGGAATACCAGTTTCAGGGCTGGGTCTGATCGTGATCGTTGGTCGATCATTTCTTCTAGGGTGTACTGTATGAGGTAGGAGGCCAGAACATCGAATCTTGGTTCCTCTGGGCCAAACACGGATTTTTTGAAAATCCTGGGTTGGTCTTCAGCCCTCAGGTTTGTGGTCTGGCCTTCTCAATAGGCCATTGGCCCTGCAGTATTTTCTGGGGCAGTAGTGGATTTCGTAGTCGAAGCGGGCCAGGAATTGTGACCACCTTCATTGTCGAGAGTTCAGTACTTTGGTTGTTGCGTACATTTCAAGATTCTTGTGATTGGTCATTACAACTGTCTTGTGTGGGTTGCCCTGGAGGTAGTGTCGCCATTCTTTGAACGCCTTGAAGATAGCCAGGAGCTCTTTGTCGTAGATGTCAAAGTTTTGTTCCGTGTCTGTCATTGACTTGGAGCAGAACGTGATAGGGTGGAGTTTGCCATCTTCGCCCTTTTGGGACAGGATCGCGCCTCTAGCCTATCCTGAGCAGTGTGTTTCCAGGACAAATGCCTTGTTAAAGTCCGGCCAGGCGAGGAGGGGTGCATCTGTGAAGCGCTCTTTTAGTTCTTGGAAGGCTGCTTCTTGTTTTGTGCCCCATTGGAAGACCTCTCCTTTCTTGAGTAGGTCGTTTATTGGGCGGCATAATTTTGAGTAGCCATTGATGAAGCGTCGATAGAAGTTGGCAAAGCCAAGGAAGGTCTGGATGTCTTTTACATTCTTCAGTGTTGGCCATTCCGTGACGGTGGTGACCTTTTCTTGGTCCATGGCGATTCCTTTGGGCGAGATGACAAATCCTAGGTATTTGACCTGTGTCTCGTTGAAGTGACATTTTTCTGGTTTGCAGTATAACCCTTGTTTTCTGCATCGCTCTAGCACCTCTTTCATCTTCTTTTCAAGTTCTTCAGGTGTTTCCACGAAGATAAGGATGTCGTCGAGGTAGATGATGACTGAATCATTGAGCATGTTATGGAAGACGTCATTCATGAAGTGTTAGAAGACAGCTGGTGCGTTGGTGTGGCCGAAGGGCATGATCTTGTATTCATAGTGGCCGAACCGAGTCCTGAAGGCGGTTTTCCATTCGTCACCTTCTTTGATCCATACTAGATGGTAACCGGAACGGAGGTCAAGAGAGGTGAAGCATTGGGCCTTGCCTACACAGTCCATTATCTCAGAGGGCAACAGCAGAGCGTACCGGTTCTTCTTGGTGATAGCATTGAGATCTTGGTAGTCGATGCAGAGTCGTAGTTTGCCATCTTTCTTTTGGTTAAACATGACGGGGGCTCCTGCTGGTGACTTTGAGGGTTGGATCCACCCTTTTGCAGTCATGTCATCGAGTTGTTCTTTCAATGTCTTCAACTCATCGGGGCTCATGTTGTAGATTCTCTTGAAGGGGGAGACTTCCCGTCTTCTGGGTCGATAGTACAATTGTAGGGTCAGTGTGGTGGCAAGTGGCCAGCTTCTTTTTCGGAAAAGCTGTTGAGGTCATCATCGAGTTCTCTTGGGACGATTTCTTCAACGGGTTTCAAGATGTCTTTTTTGCTGTGGGCGATCCTTGCGCTAATAGATTCAGAGGCATTGGCCTCTATTGGTTGTGCATCGTGGTCATCAATCCATTCAACAATCACACTGTTAAGAACGGCTGGTGGCAGTTGTTGGAGATACTCCAGGTTACTGAGGTTGTAGGGTTTCTTGGTTCTCGGGTTCACGCCAACGACGTTGGCTGGGGTGGTGAGGCAGCATCGCAAGCAATACCTCAAGTTGAAGGATAGTCTTTCGGGCTCATCCTTGCTCCATGAGACTTGGGGGTTGTGTCTTCAAAGGAAATTACAGCCAATGACGATGTCATATTTGCTGATTTCCGCAATCACGGATTCTTCGCGGGATACATGGGCGCCAAGAGCGAAGTGTTCTTGGACTTTGTTCTCTATTCTTTTGGACTTTTGTTGAGGGAACCATCGATATTGAGGAGTCCTCAGGGTTTCATGGGAATTTTCTTAAAGGAGGTGGCCTTGGCAAACCGGGGATGGATGAAAGATAAGGTTGCGCCAGGATCAAAGAGGACATGGGCCGCTTTTCATTTTGTTCCTATGTTGGCGAGGAGCTCCAGAGCATCCTTGGAGTGCTTTTCTTGAGGTGGTCAAACTGAGCACCCCAACCATCACGCATCAGAGTCCCCAACTTCATGGGGTCCTTTTCCAGTTACATAAGACAGAGAGAGAGGAGAGTTGTGAGAGATTACAGGGGGGAAGAGAAGAAGAGGCGAGATGGAGTGGGGATTCTGGTGGTGTTACATTAGACAGGGATGGACATGGAGAGGAAACTCGAGAAGGGAAATCAAACTCGTCCTCCTGGGACGTTGGGACAAGAGAAGTAGAACAGAGGGAGAAAAGCACTTCGAAACGGTTAGTACCAGCTGAGTCGCGGTCGCTCACTGGTGATTGGAGTTTTTTGAGTTGTCAAAGGCCTTGAGGTATTCATCGTCCTCCTCAGGCTGAGTTGTGGTTGCACCAGCGGCAGTGGTATTGTTCTTGAGGTCATTTGTTGTGGAAGTGGCTGGCTTTTCCGCAGTATAGGCAGAGTTTCTTCTTGATGCGGTCCTCTTTTTCCTGTTGAGTTAATCCCTTTCTCCTGGTGATGGGGGGTCCATGTCCATTGGACTTGGGGGTAGGATTGGATACCTGGCAAGGAGTTCCTCCAGTAATTGAAGATTGGTGGGACGAGTTTGCAACAGCGGGGGTGGGTCGAGGAGGAGGTCTTCGTATGGACTTACGAGGTTCTTGTTTGTTAAGTTGCTCTCTTGCCTTGTCAAGGGCGTTGGCGATGCAGGAAGTGTTGGCCTGGAACTCAACAAGGGAGTTAGGCCACTCATAGGTGTCAGGACTACGACCAGTCCTGCTCCTTGACAAGTCCAAAGGCAACATCCCACACCCCAGATATAGCAACTCCGTCTTAACTCCGCTTATCGCCGTATCCCTAGATAGGTCTGCTATCCCTAGAAGTCCTTTAGCTTACGTAATAGATTTTACGTAATCTCATCAGGCAGGCCGGACAGCCCGTTTGGGCCCGGCTGTTGGGCCCGATAGAAGCACGGTATGGGAAAGTCCGTGCTTCTCCTTGTTGACAGGCTTCTATCTCTCATACCTTACTTCTAGAAGTCTGTTGTCCTTCCTGCAGCATCCTTGTGACCATGACGTACATTATGCCGTGCTTCTTCCTTACCTCTAGTGGTACCGAATGTACTGCACTTGCTGTGGACTCTTAGTATATAACATATGCGTTGGCAGAGGGAATGGCTCTCCAACACAGCAACCTTGTCATCCTTCATCACTCCTCTGTCCTACCTTGCCCTCCTCACTCTTGTGAATACATCCTGTCTCCAAATCTCTTCCCCGACCTCACCCCTTCCTTACTGCATGGAAAGTCTGCAACCGACTTCCTCAACCCTGTCTACAACCTTGGGGACCTAAGCGCCTACCCTCGTAGGCTTGACAGTAGGTAGCGGCCGCTTGGAGAATAGTTCCTTGAGTCCTCGTCGGAAGGCTGCGATGAGGGCCTGTTGGTCCCACCGGACATGGGCGGCATGCTGGTTAAAAGCGGTGACGTAGTCCAGTAGATCGGAGTAGGCTCCCTCCTGTTTGAGGTTCTGGATGGCACGCTTGGACTTTTCTCTAAGGTTTGGACCCTGAAGGTCTGAAGGATGAGGTCCTTGAAGCCTCCCCACCGTGCGACAACTGGGTGCATTGGGTCGTTTTCACAGGCCTCCCAGTGAGGAGCGAACCAGTTGGCTGCCCTTCCCTCGAGGAATGCTGCTGCCCACATGACACAGGTGGCGTCATTAGCGAAGTCGTGGGCTCGGATCTGAGGTACCGTTCGACGGATTCAACCCAGTTGTTGGCTGCGGTGGTTCCCTTCTTTCCTCCATCGAACTTGGTGGGATGGGCCATCTTTGGGGCACCGTTAACGGGCGGTGCACCTGGATCGAGCGACTGGGGGTAGCTACAGGTATAATCATCCCATCCTGTGGGTGAAAACGCGCGTAAACAGTTGGGGCTGCCGCTGGATTTGGTCCCTGGGGATTCGGTAAGGGCCCTGGTGGTCCTCCACCTCCTCCGCCTCCTCCGCCTCCTGCTGGAGGCCCAAGGCTCGGAGGGTTGTTTGGGTTTGGCAGTGGAGGCGGTCCTGGATCTGGGCCTGTAGGCGGCGCTGAGCCTCTTCTGCCTCGTCCACCACTACCTCCAGAACTCGGGTAGCCTCCTGGACCATATCCTGGGCCTCCCACGCCGTCTGATGGGCCTGAACCGCCTGTCGGGCTAGTTCCTTTTCCCTGACCAGCCAAGTAGGCGGTGTAGTTCCTCTGGAAGGTCATGGGTGGATAAGAGGGTCTGGGTCTTCTAGTACGATATCCAGAAGCCCACAGGGTGGGTCGGCTGAACAGCCCGGCGTCTGGATTCGGCGTCCAGGGTGATGTCCCTCTTGCATAGGGGGTTGTCGCCGGTTCTTCCATGGTGGCTGTGGCGACTTGGACTGGATTTTTGAATGCTTTGTTGAAGAGATCTTCGAGGAACTGCCGGGCTTTGACTTGCCCTTCAAAATGTACAATGCGGTTGAATTCTTGCCGGATCAAGTTTGCTGTGGGGATGACGACGTTTGCAGTGGTGGACCTTCAGACTGCCCACCGTTCTTCGTCTGAGTCATGTTCGAATTTGACTTCCTTCTTGGCTTCCTGTACGGAGGGGAAGTTGATTCCGGATGTGATGACCTCGTCATCACAAACCACCACAAACAGCAATGATCCCATCACGTGACACCTGTAAGCCCGATTCCCGGTCTCCCATCGCCTCGCTTCTTCCTCACGTTCCTTACTCATCTGCCTCACCTCCAACGTACTGTCATTACTCATTTGACGCGTAAGCGTTTCCACCATATTCCATGACATTCTTTACCATTCTAAGATATCTTAAGCATAGCCACTCTTTAGTATTTAACTGCAGTGGAATGAGGGGGTTTGTTCCTCATTCCGCCTCTTGTCTACTACAATACATCAGCCTCCTCCAATCATCGTCCTAGTATGAATCCGTTTGCCTAGGGATCTCACTCTCATAGTCATAACCCAAGTACGCCTTTCTCGGTTCAACGTCCACAAATTGTGACACCGGAGGTGCTCGTTCCGTATGAGGGGAGTGCCTCCACGGTCCGAAAGGACCGACCTGGGGGGTCATCTAGCAACCCACCGACTTCGCCTTCCGAGGCCTCATCATGGTTATCACTGTCCCCTTCCGGTTCCAGTAAATCTGCACTGCCTGAGACGGGGGCATCCTGAACATTCGGTACGGGGGCTGTTTGTTCACCAGGTGCTTCACCTGGTTGGGGTTCGCCCCCTTCTTGACTTCAATCAAAGTATACCCCTGGCACTTGGACACTAGAAGATTTGAATCTTCCCAAAATGTCGCGGGCCGGAGCCTGTTTTTTCTTAGGCGACATCGTTCAGCAACTGTTTGTGATGACCTCGTCCTCACATGTCATCACAAGCACCAACAATCCCATCACGTGACTTCCATTCCCATCATGTGATGTATCTCTAGCCCAATTCCCGGAACCTCGTCGCCTCACCTTCTCCTCACATTCCTTACTCATCGTCCTCGCTTTCACCATGCTGTCATTACTCATTCGACGCGTAAGCCTTTCCATTATGTTCCACAACGTTCTTTACCATATTAGTATATCTTTAGCATAGCCACTCTTTCGTATATAACCACGACGGAATGAGGAGGTTTGTTCCTCATTCCGCCTCTTGTCTACTTCAATCCAACAGTCTTCTCAACCATCGTCCTAGAGTGATCACGATCGCCTAGGGGCCTCTACTCTCATCGTCACAGTCCATAATCCAAAGTCCACAGCCCACGTACGCCTTGCTCAGTTCGAAGCCCACGAATCGTGACACTGTTTCGAATTCAGGATCTTTGTCGATGAGCTTTCCGTCAGAGTGGAACTTCCTCCTTGGAATGAGGGTTTGGCATGGAGGTAAAGGCGATCGTACGGGGGTTGTTGGGGAGCTGCTTCTTCAGCAGGCGTGCGCTCTTGGGTTCAGGGGGGCCTCGGGGAGTAGGGGGGATGTAGAACAGGAGTTCTCGGAGGGCCCCTAGGTGTGTAGTTGGCATTCACTGAGTGCATCGGTGGTCTGCCCAAGATATCCGTATGGTCCTCTGGGGAGTACGGATGGTGGAGGACGAGCTTGTGTCTGCTGGTCCAGGGATGATGGGTTCGAAGGAGGAGACTAGTATGGGGTGGATGATGGAAGGTTATTGACGTGATATGGCTTGTCACGACAATTACAACACCAGTAGCGCCTGTTGTTTTTGGGCTTCTGACCGGGGTAGAGTGGTGTGGCGTGATCTCTGGTGTGTTTAGAGCCGCACTGTTGTGCTGATCTGAAGCTGGTGCTTTGACCTTGCTACGGTAGACAGGATCCAGCTTTTACAACGTATGGGAGAGTTGTTGGATGACTCGAAGGAGGGCATGGGTGACGTAATGCACTGCTTCGATGAGGATGTTGGATCGGGTTTGGAGAACGCAAACCTGATTTTTGAGATCAATGATGGTGTCGGCGTGTTCTTCGATCAGAAATTCGAGTCAGCAAACGTGCCACTCGAGGGAGTGGGGGTGAGCGAAGGGATCCGTTCTGGGGATGATACATCCGCTCGGTACCCTACAGGGTTTTATTCGAGGTATAACCGACTCGAGTGACAGTGTATCAAACGCACAAGAATGGTTCTGAAGGGAACAGAGAAAGTGGGGACAAACGAGGGCTCATCATGGGGTACCGGGTGCTTCCTAACACCTTTCAACCAGGCCCATGATGCAGGCACACACGAAGGGTTCGAGGTCTCGTGGAGTAAAAGGGGGAGTCTACACGTGAGAGGTTCGCCAACAGGGTATTAGCCCAGCTATAGCTATCTCTAGACGCGGTCTACGACGAAGGGTGTAGGCGCTTGGTCAGCAGGATATTAGCCTGCACAGCTGCCTGGGGGAGACGGAGAAGTAAAGGGGAATGCGGGGTCGGTCTTGGTGAGACTTGAGGGGATTGATAGGCTTGGGTGCTGATGTCGAGGACTGCTTGGTGCAGAAGGTTTACTGGGATCGGGAGGGAAGCAAGATATGCTCATCTTCTTCAGTTACAATGGGTAGCCGAGTTAGGTGCCGTGGTTTTTGGAGGTAAGTATGTTTGGAATGCAGCAATCTGTCAAGCTTACAAGGGTGGGTGCTTAGGTCTCCAAGGTTGCTGACTAAGTCGAGGAGTTCAGAGGTAGACTTCCCACGCAGTAGGGAAGGAGTGAGGTCAGGGAAGAGGTTGGGAGACAGGGTGTATTCAAGAGTAGACGAGGAGCACTGTGTGCCCCCGCCCGGGTACTAGGTCCCGGGTCTGGACCCGGTCGCTGATTTATCCGAGTTTTCAACCCAGATTGGCTTAGGACGAGGATCGGCTGACAAGTCAAAACTTTGAACCCCAGTTTGAAAACTTGGACTTGGGACTGAAGGCTAAAAGGAAAGTGTTGGAAGTTAAGTCAAACATAAGTTCGACGTGGGAGCTGAACTCGTGGACGCCGATGGCCTCCTCATCCTACTTTCAACTGCACAACCGTTC
>KN823439.1:0-14798 GCA_000827465.1 Tulasnella calospora MUT 4182
TCGGCCAGGGTTCCGATGACCGTCCCGAGGGTGAGCAAGCTCTGGTTGATGTACTTGCCCTCGTTCGTTCGCTCCTTGTCGCTGGTGGCTCTTTCGGAACCAGCGAGGTCGATTAGGCTCTGTCACATGATAGTCAGAGAAGCGCGCTTCAAGAAATTGGAGAACAAAACGTACGAGCGTTGACGTCCGAACCGACCGCCCACCTTTAGCTTGCAGCCTGCTCCCGCCTGGGGTCATTGGGACGCCTCCAATTGAAGGTGACGGAGGAACATCCACGCTGTCAGCCGAGCCCGCTTCCCGAGATTCGATGACCTGGAAGGAAAATGACAATGTCAGGCACGCCCTCCACGGGCCAATGGCCGAAGAGGACACTTACTAAGCGAAAGACGCTGTGGCTGCGACTGCTTCGGGCATTCCAATCGGTGCTGGCGGTTCTTCGGTTCGCTTCTCCGCGTTCAAGAACTTCTTTCAACCCCTTAACACTCATAACCACCTCCTCCCTCAGTCCGGGCACGACGCCGTTATCTTGCAGCGGCAGACCACCAGCAGCTCCAACAGCAGACGAAGGCGAGAGCAAATCGTGGATTTGTTCCTTGTATATCTCCAGGTACGATGCCCTGAGGAGGAATTCTCGGTCGGGTGTGTTGCGAATGTACGTAAAAACGTCTTTCATGGCACGAGGAATGATGCCTGGTTCGGTCTCGGATCCAGAAAGGGTGAAGGTCTTTCCTGATGCGGTTTGGCCGTACGCGAAGACGACTGCGTTATAGCCTTCCATCGCGGCGCGAACATGGCTTTTGGCGGCAGCATTGTAGATAGGCTTGTTCTCAGAGCCAGTGAGCACGTTGTCTAAGCGCGCGGTACACATTATTAGTAGGTGTGCATCGGGAAACAGGCCGGACTAACCGTAGAGGTGTTCAGGATTGGGTGCACCTGCCCTCGCGTACTGTTGCCGCAGTTGCACAACTCCAGAGCTTTCATTGGTCCATGCAGAAGGTTCCCCTTCTTCAGCTGGCTTCAGCCTGGGAGAGGATTAGCCGAGAGGATGTATTGAATGCTCCTTGAACCTTACCTGACCGAGACGAACACCTTGTCCTTCGAACCAGCATCAAGCCAAAACTGCTCCCCGTCCACCTCTATCGATACGTCTCCATCCTCTACCGTCGTCCAGTCGACCAAGCTCGACTCAAAGTCGGCGAGAGGGAACAGTGGAAGAAGCTTTGCTGTTGCTGCCTTGCTTGGACTTGATAAAGGGCTGTTTGTAGCCGACCGGCACCCGTTCGGTACCCGTGCCGGCGAAAAGTGCAAGCTTGAACTCTTCTTGCGAATTCTGCTCTCAGCCGTGATCGCAGCTCTAATCTTTGCCGGTTGCTGTTGAGACGGTGTGCCGGCGCGCAAACCGAGCGAAGACGCTGGCCTCGGGGATCGCGTCGGCGTCGACGAACGCTCGGGGAAGTCTACCGTTGCTGCCACGTTCCGAACACGTTTTGGAGTCGACGGCGCATTTCGAGCGGTTGGGGGCCTGGTGTCTACCGCCATTTGGAGATGAGATGAGGAAATTGCGTTGTTCGTGTGTTGGGAGTTCAAAGTTGGAATCCAGACTGCAACCAGGCACGTGACCGTCTTCTTTGGGATATTTCGAATTCCTTCGACTTGGACTTTTCGGGCATCCCTCTACCACCAGCGTGTAGGCTTGCGCTGCATGGTCCCGCCAGGAACCCATCCCGACTTCCCCCCAGAAATTCAAGTGTTGGAAAGAGCACCGCTTACCCATCGTGACACAATATGCATCAAATCAAACTCGGAAGTATTAAGCTACCGGATGCGCCGATGCCCGATTCCGTTCGCCGCTACCTAAGACTCATAAACCGCTCCCTTTCTTCTCCGGTTAACCACATCATATCATATATGTGGCTGTTTTCGAGGGAGAGGGCAGGGATGAGGAGCTCTCCGTCTCGCAGTTGGATTTGGGCGCCAACACAGGTTCTAGATAGAAGGGACAGCAAGATGCTCAATCATCGCCAGTAACCCTCGATACCATCATGAGCAGCATCCCAAGTACGTCTTTGAGAAATCTGGACGTCTCTTCACGATCAATGACCAGACGTCCTCCAGATGACTGTCGATATTTTATGCAGCTCCACAAATGACTACGCCCTGCTGCCGCCCATACTGGTCGCTTGGAACGCTCCCGGGCATCCCCCCGCCACCGGCGAGTCGGCCTACGCTCACATGGCACCTCAGAAAGCCTCTCCTGAATTTATCAAATAGTCAAGTATAAGAGATTATTACTTCCACTTGAACCCGACCCAAATCGGTAATATTGCCTCCCGGATCCCGATCTGGCGCCGGGCAGCTGGTCCCCAAGACACATAAAGCCCCTTTTTTCTCCGCCTAACCGTAGCCATAATTTCTCGTATGTGGCTTTATTTTCGGGGAGGAGGATATGATAGGGAGGCCTCTCGGTCTCGCATTCGGGTCTCGATTGGGGAAAGGGGTCCTTCGAGAATTCTAAAAAGAAGAAGTCATTCCGTGGTCAAATTTAATCTTCAATCGGTCTCAAACACCTTCTATATCCCCCCCCCCCTCTTCATTATGAGCAGCCTTCCAAGTATGTCTTGGAGAAATTTGGACCTCCGTTCATGATCAATGACCGATTCCCCCAGATGACTCTCGATATTTCATGCAGCTCCACAACATGTCCCGGGCTAAGAGAGTCGCCTACTCGGAGATGGCCTGTATCTCTGATGGACCAAGGCATGACCCGTCATGGGTTGCTACCATCCAAGGCAAGTTTTCTGGGTGGTACAATGCGCGAACAGCTCCTGATGGTTATTTGGTTCAAGTTAATGACTCTTATTTCACTGGTGCGGGTAAAACGAAGTCCGAAGCCAAAGATGAGGCTGCAAAGCAAGCATTAGAATTCCTAGGTTTTATTTGACAGCTCACCACTCTAGAGCAGTCGCTATGATGAGCAGCGGCCCTCTCACAGTACCGCTCAGGACAATATATGCTAAAACTTAATAGTTCACTGTAATCCGATCCCGCGACAATATGGACCTGCTAGGCAGTCGCTCCAAGTTCTATTCGTCGTCAGTCTCAAGAGTGAGCTTCCCGACGTTCGAGCGTTCTCATGTCGGCTGCTGCCTAATGTGGTTTACCCGACGCTAGGAACTCTCAAGCGCAGAAAAGTGCTGGGGGTCTCCTTGTCTCGGAGTGCCTCCTTTGTGGTTAGACTCATCCAAGGACGCCACGCGCTAGGCTCCTGCCTCTGGGCGTGTTGTGCTTTGTCGCATTAGGCAGGCTTGACCGCACAATAGCCGCCTCCTTAGCGTGCTTCTGGTCTCCTGTTCCTTACCGTTTATTAGACACTTATTTGCAAGATTTCATCCGGCGCTATCTTTCATGAATGGAAACCTGAGTAAACGCCAGGTGTTCATGGAACTCGGGCTTGCGGAAGCACCAACATGGCGACATCAAGCGCTCGGAATTTGAAGTATATCATAGACCGGCAATCCCCTCTGAATTTCCTCTCATCCACCACCCACACACCCCACTTCAGCAAGGAGGAGTGACCGAAAACTGCCGCCAACTGGATGGACTCTGCATGGAGTGATTGGTTCCGTCTCTGTGATGACGCTCTAGGGACGATCTGGGAAAGGGTCGAGAACGCCTTGATCATTTGTCCTTGAACTTTTTCTACACCCGATCCAACGTGTTCACAACGGAGGCTTTGAACTCGCGCTTTGTCGATGCTGTCCCATCCCAATCTACACTCTGAGAGTCCTCCGTTCCAATTCCATCCAGAACTGCTATTGTGAGCAGCCTGACCTTTACGGCACTGTATGTCTCACCAGACGAGGGCATAGCTAAGCGTCTGCTCCTGCGTTCTTCTTCGAGAGGGGAGGGCCCTTGGTGGTGGTGTTCATTGGGTGACCGCCGCCAGATCACCTGCACCGGTACAGTGCCATTTCCATGCCCAAAATGCCTCTTAAATGAAAAATGAAACGTACAAAAATATTCTTTCCGGCTATTAATAGGAAGCACACTTCCGGGGTACTTCCTTTGGGATAGAAAGTCTAACGGATCTTGCGTCTAGCCCCTCCATCACGATACTTTCTGTCTTAACCGACAACCTCCGCTCTGATACGTCATAATCACGTCAAACTACGGGCTCATCGGGCTAAGAACTGGCACCAGCGCCTGAAGGCCTCTTCCATACCGCCAAAGGTAAGCGTTTAACCTCACCACGCTCTAACTCGCCTTCTACTCATGCCTCCTTCTACGAAACGAGCTGGGAAGCAGTCGCGTCCCCTATTCGGAATTCTATTAAGGTGGCTGGCGTCAAATGTGACGCATGAAACTCACGCCACACTGGTCCCATAGCTAGATCGCCTGCGGGCACCACCAGGCCATCGTATCTACGACAGTGATCCCGGTGAGCCGTGCCTACCTACGAATGCCCTTAGGGCTAAACTTGGTTTAGTGCTCAGAGGCGCAGCAGGCTGGAGGCGAGACAAAGGGGACCATCGCCGATCCTCTCGAAACTTCGGCCAGGGACTTTCTCTCCTTGACAGGTTCCACTTCCTTTCACAGTAAATGCAGCCAAGCCACCGACTAATATCCAGACCTGTCCTGCCGATTGTCTGAGAACAAACTGCCGAATAAGGTTTGCCACTTTTGCCAAGCGAGAGGCTTACTTTTAGATGAAACATTTATTTCCTTGAGCAAGTTGCCCACAAAACCGAGTTTGGAAGACCGGCGGAGTGAATTTGGCAAGCCGCGCCACTCCAAAGGTATCACCCGCGCCGTGCGGTTGTTCGTTATAGGTCCGTAACCCGCCGAATGATTGGACAAAGATCGGGTCACCTGCAGATCACACATGTCTTATGTAAACCCCTAACTTTCCTCCCGCATGCGGTTACGAACTCGGTCACGGTTTCTCGATCGGAGCAATCGTTTCTCCGATTCCCGAGAGTTTGTTCACCTCTCGTGCCCTTCATACCGAGTGATCATCGTTTAGGCAGAGGGATGATACGATGCATCGGGGAGCCCGCTATTACTACTCGAAGTCTGTCTTCTGCTATTATGACGAACCTCAAACCCCAACTCACGGGTGTTCTCCGTCCGAGGTCCCCGCGTTGATTCTCTTTTGAGACCTTACTTTTCAAGCCTGTAGGGCAACCATGACTCACTTGCGATTTCCCCATGGCGACAGCGCCTCGATGTTGTGCAGATATCAGCCAGGCAGCCTTAATTGGTTTCTATCTCGAAAAACACGCTTCAAGCGACAGTTGCTTGGAGGCTGTCACCTCCGTGCATTCTCCCGCGCCACTGAGAACGAGGGAGGTCCTCTATATATATAGTGGTGGTTTACCTCGAATCGGCCGGATCCCAGAGCTTAGCGACCCCGCTCCCCTACTGATGGCAGATGACTCACGTACGCCGCCTGTCTCAGAGCCCAACCGAGACGGAATGTTCCTCACTAAGCGAACCTACATTTTTCAGGTGGCTCTAGATACTTCATGCATTTACACAACATGGTCCGGGCAAGACGACTGCATGGGCTCGGTACCGCCTCTGTCACCGAAGGTCCGCTCCACAGACCCATGTGGACATTTACGATAGCAGGTAAGTCATTTGAAATTTTCAAATCAAACTCCCGCTCACATTGAGGACCCAACGGAGTTAACGGGCAGTATTTCTCGGCAACGGGTCTGACCAAAGCTCAGGCACGAGAAATCGCTGCCATGAGGGCTTTATACACTTTGGGATTCTTAGATTGTTGATAGTGACATATTTCTTGTTATGAATATGAATATGACTATTGCGCTCCCTGAAACATCTTCCGGGGTGGGAGACGATGCGCGCTGGGATTGTTTACCCAGCTTTCCTCCCATCCGGTGGAATAGGGTGGCTGCGGCTTCTCACTTCCAGCTTGAACTGGTCGCGTCTCGTTTTGGGCCTACAGTATGTTCGAACCCGAGCGCTGGGCATATACCATGGAGATGGTCTCGTCCTCGTGCATACTGTATTGCTGACAGAAGTAGTCCTTTCAACCATAATGCAATCCTCCACTTAGAACGACGTGAACCTACTTGCCTAGTCTTATTGCCGGGTGAAGGTGGAGCTTATTTTACATTTACTCTCAGCGCGCCGAAAGGCCTGCCTACGTTTCCCAGTACCTGATATGATTGTCGAAAAAGCTCCTCTCAGTGTTTGCAGCTAAGAAGCTAATCAGCCAATGTGCGAGGCGATCGTATCAACTGCCACATCATAACAATAGTAACTAGTTCTATGCAGTAATGGGTTTCAGATGACGGGATTCCGTGTGCAGTTGATTCCCCCTTTCAGAAGGGGTAGGTCAAGATCTTCATATGTAGTACAACTCGGTAGCCAAGAGGTGTCGTTAATCCCTTGCACCATCGATTTCCCCGCGCAGCAATTGAGCATTGGCCGCCAAGGATTGCTTTCCAAATTTCGGGGATTATGAAATAACAAGATGGTCTGCGATGCGAAGTAGAGCGCGTCGGGTCCGGGCGACAGGCACAGGGCGGAAAGTGCGAAGGTGGCGTTCGGGACCATTGATGGCTGTGTTTCTGTGTTCCTGGTACCCAAAAACTGGTTAAAATACGAGACCCAAGTAGTAAGGAACGAAGAGAGTTCTTTGCCAGTGACAAATTTCGTTTGATTTGCTTGTATGCTGGTGAGGATCCTGCAACCTTTTGAGAAGGGGACGTCTGTACTTCTCTTCTCCCCAAGTCAAACCTTGCACTGAAGGAGGCACGATGCGAGCCACCACAGCGCCGAAGGTGAGATCCGTGGGGCTCTGAACAGCACCAGGACTTGGTTCTGTGGGAGCCTGCTGTCCTTGCACATCGCCTGGACTCAGCCGACCTTCGAGAAATGGACCGTGTCTTAGCGGTTAAATAACTGTCGCATCTCACACATCAGGTGCTGGATCTCGATCGTTGCACTGCAATGCATGGCTGAATCAATCAAAGAACGGCACGTAACACAATGCATGGCTGAATCAATCAAAGAACGGCACGTAACACAATGCGGAGCTCCTGCAGATGGGCGGCTGTACCTGCCGCGCTTACACGGTCAAGCCACGTTAGCGATCTCGCTTTCCTTGAACGTATCACGCTAATTTTCTTCGTCCTCGACTAAACCTCCCTGCGCCTCCACAAGGTCTCCATTGGGATTCAGATCTGCCAGATGTGCTGTCAAGATGTTGCTCCCTCGGTCTAAACCGGATGATATACCAATCCACGGGCAAGATCTAATTGGTGGTAAGGTTCTTCTCTCGAGCTCTCAGTCTCAACTCGCGCGAGAGTTCTGCCCTTACTCTGTACCCACCGCCAGAAGGCCCTCCCCCATTCCAGAAGATACATGGCTGTATGTGCATCGGGTTCTGCTGTCGGGACATCTGGGAAATTCGCGAATTTTCCGTTTGATTATGGAGATTACGGCATCGTGCTCTCTCAGACCGGGAGGGCCCCCCACGTGGCGTTCTTTATTGACCGACGCCTGTGTCACCGGCACCGGTGTATGATTTTTTTTCATATCCGTCCAATAATTCAACCCAACCACCTGGTCAGAGAAGCATTTCCAGACGTGCGGCGCTGATTTCCCTCGTTTTGGGGTTCAGCTAGTGCTTTCCCACATTTACGCAAACATTTCCTTGGTCATACATTTCCCTCCCACCCATTCATTTGGGGGGCTAGAATTATCTTACTTTTGCTCGGCATAAACAGATGCTCCGAACTCGCGCTTTGTCCATGCTGTCCCACATCCCGATCCGCATTCTGATGGATTTCGGTTCGATCCCACCCAGAACGACTAATGTGAAGAACCTCACTTTTACGATACCATGTACGTCCCATTGGATGAGGGCATGGCTCAGAGCGTCTGCTCCTGCGTGCTTCGAGACGGGAGGGTGCTCGGTGGTGGCGTTCATTTGGGTGACCGCCGCCTCCTCACTCGCGCCCGTATATTGTCCTTTTCACATCCAAGATGCTTCTTAAATGAAAGATGACAGCTTTAGAAATATTCTTTCCGACTATTATAAGAGGCACACTTCAGGAGCGCTTCCTTTGAGATGGAAAGTCTAACGGATCTTAAGTTGCGTCAGGCCCCTCATCACCATTCTGTCTTCCGCTCTGATACATCATAATCACGTGGAATTCCTGGCACATTCGGGCTAAGGAAGGCCTCTCCTTGCCGCCAAAGGTAAGCGTTTAACCTCGCCACACCGTAACTCGCCCTCTACTCATGCCCCCTTCTACGAAACGAGCTGAGAAGCAGTCGTATCCCCTATTCGGAATTCTATTTCGGTGGCATGTGACGCATGAAACTCGCGCCAACTGGTCCCATCGTGGGCTAAATCGCCTGCAAGCCGCCGCCAGGTCATTGTTTTAAAGACAGGTGATCCCCTTGAGCCGTGCCTACCATGAATTTATTTCTGATTTTGGTTTTAGTGCTCAGAGCCGCAGCAGGGTGGAGCTGAGACAAGGGGGCGATCACCGACCCCCTTGAAACCTAGGCCTCGGTCAGGGCCCGTCTCTCCTTTTGACAGGTTCTAGACGCAGCAACTCAGGTAAAATGGTGGTCAATATCCAAACCTGTCCGGCCGATTGTCTTAAAACGAGCTGCCGAATAAGCTTAGGTTGCCCCTTTGCCGAGGGAGAGGCTAACATTTCGATGAAACATATATTTAAATTTCCTCGAGCAAGTTGCCCAAAAAAGCAGTTTGGAAGATCCACTGGTTCACTGGGTGAATTTGGTAGCCCTCGCCACTCCAGACATCACGCGCACCGCTCGCAGAATACACACCTTTTATGTAAACAAACCCCCTAACCTATTTCGTGCTGCGGTTGCGGCGCTCACTTCTGGTTCCCTTTATATGGAGAGATCATCGTTTAGGCAGAAAGTATTATACGATGCATTAGGTAGCTCGCTATTACATTTTAAGTCTGTCTTCTGTTTATAATATTAGGACAAACCTCAAACCCCAACTCACGGATGTCTTCCGCCCGAGGTTCCCGCGTTGTTTCTTTTGAGACCTTGCTTTTCAAGCCTTAGTGCAACCGTGACTCAATTGCTGTTCTCCATGGCGATAGCACCTCGACGTCGTGCATGCATGAGCGCGAGCCTGAATCGCTGTTCGGTGCTGGAAAACACGCTTCAAAGCGACAGTTACCTTGGAGGCTGTACCCTTATTACGGTCCCGAGCTCCACTTACAGCGAGTATATCATGGTGGTTTACCTCGACTACTAGACCTTAAAGAACTCCCCCTCCCCCTCTCACTGATGGAAGATGACTCCCGTACGGCACCTGTCTCCGAGTCGGACCGAGAAGGAATGTCCTTCACTAACAGAACCTACATTTTACAGGTGGCTCCCGATACTACATGCATTTACACAACATGGTCCGGTCAAGACGACTGCATGGCCTTGGCACCACCTCTGTTTCCGAAGGTCCGCTCCACAGACCCATGTGGACCTTTACAATAGCAAGTAAGTCATTTGAAATCTTTAAATCAAACTTCTGCTCACCTTGAGAACCCAACGGAGTTGAAGGGCAGTATTTCTCCGCGACTGGTCTAACTAAAGCGGAGGCACGAGAAATCGCTGCAATGAGGGCTTTATACACTTTTGGATTCTTAGATTGTTGATAGTGAGATGGTCCTTGTTAAGCTAGAAGCCCGATGATCCATGTGAATGAATATGTATATGCTATTGCGCTTCCTCAAACACCTTCGTGGATGGGAGACGATGCGTGCTTGGATTGTTTACCCCAACTTTCATCCCATCAGATAGAATCGGGTGAGCGCGGTTCTCACCTCTAAGCAGAAACGGTTGGGCCGTTTCGCTTTTATGGGCCTTCAGCGTCTCTCTTCAACCCCGAGTGCTGGGCACATACCAGGGAGATGGTCTCGTCCTCGTGCACACTGTATTTGCTGACAAAAGTAGTCCTTTCAACCATAATGCAATCCTCCACTTAGAGCGACGTGAACCTACTTGCCTAGTCTTATTGCCGGGTGAAGGTGGAGCTTATTTTACATTTACTCTCAGCGCACCGAAAGGCCTGCTTCGGCCCTCAATACCCAATATGGCTGTCGAATGAGGTTTTTCAGTGTTTCAACCAAGAGCCTAACCAGCCAGTATGCGGGGCGATCATATCAAACTCGGGGAACGTCAATCTGCCACACCATAACAACGGCTTCGGTAATGTGTTTCAGACGACGGGGTTCCGCGTGCAATTGATTTCTCTTCCCAGAAGGGGCAGACTGAGATCTTCACATATAATTCAATTCGGTAGCCAATAGGTGTCAAGGATCCCTTGTACAATCGATCCCCCGCGCGGCAATTGCGCCTTGGCAGCCAAATGTTGCTTTTCAAGTTTGGGGGATTGTAAAATACTAAGATGATGGTCTGCGATGCGAAATAGAAAGCGCGGGGTCCGACCGACAGGCACAGGGCAGAAGGTGCAAAGGCAGCGGTCGAGACCATTAATGGCCGTTCCGCGTTCCTGTTTCTAAGGCCGAATAACCATTTTAAACCCGCAATACAACTGTCAGAGAACCAAGATCTTCCTTTGTCAGTGACAAATTCCGTTTGATTCGCTTGTGTGCTGGCGAGAATTCTGAGAAGAGGACCTCCCTCCTCAGTTTGCTTCCCAAAGCAGCCTTGCACTGAAGGAGGCACGACCCGAGCCACCACAGTACCAAAGGCAAAATCCGTGGGGTTCAGAGCAATTCTAAGTCTTGGTCCTGTGGGAGCCTACTGTCCTTGCACATCGTGAGATGTTCACACCATTGGCGTCGCCTGGACTCCGCCGACCTTCAAGAAATATAGACCGTGTCCTAGCGGCTACGTAACCACCGCACCTCACACACCAGATGCTGGATCTCGTTGTGCCGGCATAGTTGGCTCGACTAACCCACAGCACATCCAGCGCGGGCTTCTCCAGATGGGCGACTGTACAATGCCGTACTTACACGGCCAAGCGCCCTCCACATTACATAGATCATACTTAGCCCATCCTCGAGTAAATTTGACCTCTTTGAGTACCTCGCACTATTTTTTTTTTTGCCTCTGACTAAACCTCTCTGCCATTTCACAAGGTCTCGTTGCGACATAGATCTTCCGGATGTGCTGTCAAGATGTTGCTCCCTCTGTCGAAACCGGATGATATACCAGTCCATGGGCAAGGGCTAATGGATATAAAGGTTCTTTTGCTCAGTTTCAACTCGCGCGGGGCCCTCTGGCGATTCGTTATTCTGTACCCGCCACCGGCAAGCCCTCCATGAGCCCAGGAAATCCATCCCCGGGTTCCGGGGTCGGACCATCTGGGAAATTCGCGATCTTCCGGTTGATTGCTAATAATACGGCATCCGTGGTCTCCGGTCTCCGTGGGCACCTCAGACTTAAGCCACAGAAAACAGACGCAATGCGGCATCTCTCCTAACTTGGCAGGGACGACTTCTTCAGCGCCCTTCGTTGTTCTACTATGAGAAGAATGTGTAACGATTGTATTTACACTGAGAGGACTCAAGACCGGTTGGAAAGCATTCCAGGTTTTGCTGATTCTCTTGGCTGGGAGCTCTGAGTGCTTCCCCACATTTAGGAGAACGCCAGTACCGATGAACACTTCGTCGGTCACATGCTCATGCGTTTATTTTATTTTGTGATTCATCGAGAGCTAGGTGTAGCCTAACTTCTGGTCGTTGCAAGGGCACGTGGTGTGATGGGCTGGGGGCATCGAAAAATCTAGATAGAACGTCGGCAGCGCCGCACTTGGCCCAGTTCTTATCCATTCCGCTATCGTGGAACACCCATCGCCGCCTTCTCGGAGTCCTATACCTGGCATAAATCCGAAAACATATTTGTTAACAGCTCGTAACTGTTACATCATGCCGTGACGCGAAATTTCCAGGTTTAGAAGTCGACTCGCCTGACTTGGCCTTGCGATTTCCGGTGGACCCCATCATCAGCACCAGTGGCCTACCATGATTACCAGTAATAGTTTTGGCAGCGCTTATAGCTGGCGAGTATTATCCCTGAGAATATTATTCGAATCAATTATATTGCAGTATATTTCAATTAGTTAATTGCACCATGCGGACGCGAACACCTCCCGTCTTCTTGATACCACTTGTCTCCAGGACACTCTACGTAGAATTCTGGTGCTATTCAGAGCTTCCAAAATGTCGTAAGGATGTCATAATCTGCTTCACTTCAAACGGAAAGCCGATGGGCTTGGCTGATGGATACCCCGAATGCCTGGTCTCTGCGTGCAGCGAGCTTCATCCCTTCGACCGACAAAGCCGTGCTGCTGTCGTACTTGATGGTACACGAATACATCGGCCCCCGGGCCCGGATAAGCACCGCTGGGGGCCGCTAGTATATCTTTCTAGATCACCAATCGGGTTTAACCTCAACGGACTTCAGATTTGGGGCCATTTGATGCCGTGTCATTGGTTCGCAAACGCTGCACACCTCTCGATAATCATTTATCCGGACTAACTGTATACGCACGCACCATCTCTTGGGCAATTTTATCCCACAGCTTGGGAGGAGCTAAACTAGCGTCGACCACCCCAATGTGTTTGAGGACGCACGTGGTTTCGGACCGCAGTTTGAGTCCGGGCATCAGGTATCCAGAGGAACGGAGAATGCTAGTAGGGCGGTCGTGTAGGCGGGCAGTTCTACAGAATGCAAGAGTTGCTGGCTGTCTCTCAGGCATAAAGGGCGTCGGCGCCCTTCTCACAGCTTGCCGCAGTCAGTGAGATGGCCCTAGTCAGCGTGACAGAGTCTTCGTAACGCCTCCCGCAAAATATATCAGGCCGCTGGCACCTCTGTTATCCGGCCACGGACTTCATTATTTTGGGGCAGGGGCTCGCCTTCCAAAATATGATATGGGATGGGATTTCCCCCCAC
Organism: Tulasnella calospora MUT 4182; assembly: GCA_000827465.1. NCBI lineage: Eukaryota > Fungi > Basidiomycota > Agaricomycetes > Cantharellales > Tulasnellaceae > Tulasnella > Tulasnella calospora. Next base: position 12,949 of record KN823439.1, read on the forward strand.
ACGTCTATTTTCGAGGCCCCAATCCCACGGGAGAGCCTATTCAGAAATTATAATCAGAAAACGTTTATGCTAGCTAGCTGGGTACATAGACTGTCACCTTACTTAACAATGGTAACCAGTCCTATTCAGGAATGTGTTTCAGACGACGGGGCTCCGCATGCAATTGATTTCTCCTTTCAGAAGGGGTAGGCCGCGATCTTCACATGTAATACAATCCGGTAGCCAAGGAGTGTCACTGATCTGTTGTACCATCGATTTTCCCCTGCGGCAATTGCGCCTTAGCAGTCAAGTATTGCTTTTCAAATTTTGAGGATTATAAAACACCTAGATCGTCTAAGATGCGAAATAGAACGCGCCGGGTTCGAGCGACAGGCACAGCGCAAAAGTGCCAACCTGGCGGTCAAGATCTTGTTGGTAGTGTGTCCCTTCGGCCTTTGCCCTGCACTCTGGGTGTCAACGTATGTGCCTGAAGCCCTCTCCTACTTACTAGGGGGCAGTAGATCCGAGCTAAATTTATCTTGACTTTTAGGACACCACAAGGCTCGCCGCCTCTCCTATTAACAATTATGACCACCGAAAGAGTTTCTGTTGGTTTTCAGTTGAAGACCCAAATAGACGGTAGACGAGGCGATGGGATTGACCCTCAAAGAATGCCAACTTCCACATTCACCACACCACAACTTAATAGCATCCGGTCTAATTCAGTTTGTCTCCCACGAGGTGGGGCTCCGCGTACCAGCTATTTTCCCTTTTGGAAGGGTGGGCCGAGACCTTTATAGGTACAATTCGATAGCCAAGACCTGTCCAGCACTTGCACCATCGATTCCCCACCATGCCATTGCGCTTTGGCTGCCAAGTTTGGATTTTCAAGTTTGGTATTACAAACACAAAGATGAGCCGCGATGAGAGAGAAACGGAACGCGCCGGGCCCAGGCGACAGGGACGGGGTAAAGATGCCAGAGCAGTGGTCGAGGCACTGATGACAGCGGCACCACGTGCCTGGCGTCGAGTAAACACCTTAGCCTATAGATTAGTATTAAACTAAGGTATTCCTTTGTCAGCGGCGACTTCCATTTGATTCGCTCTTCCGTATGACGTTATTTTTCACGGAAAATCTAATCCTACAACCTAGTACTTACAGGCTATGCCTCACTCCGCGATCCAACCCTTTCACGGGTCTTCCGGCCGAGCTCCGAAGGCGGAGTTAAAGGAGACACCCAATACCGCCTCGGTCATTGAACTATATTGTGCAGAAAACTAGGTATGTGGTCACGGCTTCCGGATTGGGGGGACCGGGCCGGGAATTACGCTAAAGGCCGAAGTTGAGAAAAGGCCTTGGCACTACCCCTCAAGATCAGATCTTCTTGGGTGTCCGCACCTTCCGAGACTAAATTAGGCAATTACCTTAGGGAACTTGTCCGGCGCATGGGCTAAGGGACTCGGCGGTGAGCGGGCGTTTTTAGGGGCAGGTACACTTGGATTGTCACCCGGGAATCGGGGTGTACAAGCGGACGAGCATAAGTATGACAGTCTCCCTCACGGAAAAATATTTGCTTTGTCTGACACCGTACTCAGAAGGGCGTCGCCAAAGTCGTAGGTCTTACTCCTTACTCCGAACCCTGAAGACCCTAAGTAACCTTAGGTGAACAACGCCGAGGGAGCCAGGTCCCCCACCTCCAGAGTCATCATATCATGCGACGCTATCCCGCCGTCGCTGCCAGGGGCGGCGGCAATCCCGACCGACGCGCCGTCGTCGTTGCGGACGGTGGCGAGGGGGCGACGCGACCACTCAATTCAGGCACATCATTAACTCAGTAGCCTAGATATGCGTATTACTAGAATTTGCATTG
>KN823440.1:5482-21283 GCA_000827465.1 Tulasnella calospora MUT 4182
CTAGAGATTGAATTCAGGTCTAACCGGTATTTTATTGCTAGAGGTGGTCCCGGCTACTACGGTGGCACTCCACCGACGGCCACTACAACGACTAACCCCGGTTCATCTACCACTGCTCCATCCGGACCGCAGCAGACTGCTTGGGGCCAATGTGGTGGCCAAACCTGGACTGGCCCTACGAACGTACGCCATCGTTCCCCCGATTCAAACAGCGTTCAGTTAGGCTGACCTTCCCTCCTTACAGTGCGTTTCAGGCTACACGTGCAAAGCTCAGAGTACCTACTACTCTCAATGTGTTCCTTCCTAAATGATCAAGGATGCACACTGGTCTTGTGGACCGACCGTATTATCCTTGTGACAACTAACGTCAATGTCCATCAACGTTTGCGACAGGTCGCGTCTCTATGCTTGCGACGTGCGCCTCGGCTCTTTAGGGGAGTATGCGACTCGCCTCTCGCTCTCTGGATTGCACCTAAGTGTTGCGAAATTACTGCACCCCATGGATACCGGCTATTGCCGGCTGTTGGGCGGCAAGTTTATAGGCGGTAATTCGCCGTTCATATGAGTAGCCCGTGTTTAGAATACAGTCTGGGGACGCTCCGCGACGAGACAATTTAAATTTTGAGTGTGTTGACAGCAGTTTCGGGAAAGAGAGGAATCCGGTCGCTGCACTAAGTCGAATGAGATTCGAAGCGAATTCAAGTGATCGGTCAAAAGCCACCGACGATGGCGTCATCCCCAACACCTATGCTAGTAGCAGTCCATCCACTTCCAAGGTCTTTTAAGCTTGGCACTATCTGTTGTCATGATCATGGATAGACTCGGTTGTGACAATGTAAATAGTTGTAATCTGTCGCTGCGGCGTGAGATTAGTGATCACTTTAAGAATCGGCGCGGCAACACCCTTGAGCACTTGGGGCGTGGAGTATTCGTTCGACCTCGCGGCTATGGCATGGCTGGCCAAGTTAGCAACGGTCGAATATCAGGATGTGGAACAACATCCCCGACATAGCAGGTAGGTGATTTCGAGAGGGGCACAGGGTTAATTGTATGAGGACCGATTATCGAAACGGGCCAGGAAATTTCGGAGTGTACTCGCTAAGGATATCCATGTGGCCTGGTCGAAGGTGCCGCGGCGGATGGTTCTTTACCAGTGCTTCGCGCTCCGGCATCCTCCAACACGTGCAGGGTATTCCGAGACGTCGAGACACACGAACCCCACGCCTCGAGAGCGTTTGCGATCGGTGAAGGGCTTACGCGTCCACAATTGGATCGATATCTCCGTTCCATTTCTGTATTTCTGGAACGCGACCCCTGATAAGGTTTGCACAATTCGTACCAAGATGTCATGAGATGCAAATTTTCACATTAGATGGGGAGACCTGGTCGAAGGTATGCTGGGGGCAGGAAGTCTGACGAAGATAGAACAGACAGAGATTTCGCCTTGGGAAACCTAGTCCACAGCGACCAGGAATCATTACAAGTGCTCCTCATTACTACCACTGAAAGGCATCCTGAGCACACAAAATTGGACGCCAGCAATCCCCGAATGGCAAGTCAATGTGGTAATCTCAGAGACGTGCGACGGTGGCCAAAAGCCTGCCCGGTAGGGGCTAGCTGGTTTTAATCTCGGCAACACAAACCTCAAGTTCTTCACGCGATCAGCGAGGAAAATTCCACTGAAACTTCGAACGCCTCCAACACGGTCGCTGCATGCTTAAGTTTTGCCTCGAGTTGCAAAGCATGTACTGGCGAAGCCCTAGAGGCCGGGTGATATAGCTCTCCTTTTATATCCCATCACAAATCAGATCGATTTCGGTTGCTCCCCACTCAGCGAACATCTTACCTCTCCATCAAATCCCCCAAATCACTAAATCTCTTTGCACTAAAGCACCCAATGCAAGGAAACGAAAACCAAGACGTCAGCGCTCGTCCGTCAGGACCCGAGCAAGGTAGTTCTGGCGATACACCACAGCTTAGCGCCAAATTGGTGCGTCTTATCAGGATCCTGAAGCGAAACTTGGATATAAAACTTACTAAATACTGTTTCGCGCAGAGGGATAAGCTCAGCAAGTTTGCGAAATGGCGAATTGACCCTTCGTTGATCCAATTTTCCAAAGACCCGCGCGAGTTCAGTGGAGGATTTGCGACCGTTGCGCGGGCGGCTCTGGCCATCACTTTCAACCCTTGGGATGGGTCGGTTGTTCTCAGCAAGGTCCGTCGCAACATGGAACTTTCCCGTCTTTCTCTTGAGTAGCTCGCCAACCCCAACCCAACAGGACGTAGCTGTAAAAAAAATGAAGATTGAGAAGGAAGACGACTCACAGCAAGTCTTGGGGGTGAGAAAGAGTCATCCGGTCACGCCGAACTTGCGTACAGCGCTAAGTCCTTTTCAGCTAGCACTCAGGGAAGCGGGCTTCCTAGTTGAAAATTGTCATCAAAATATCATCGAGCTCGTAGGATTCGTCGAAGACATAGCCAACGATAGAATCTGGTTGATCTTTCCCTGGGAAGAACATGGGAATTTGAAGCACTTTGCAGCCGCCCGAGATTGGGAAATTCCCGAACGAATATCGCTGGTAAGATCGAAATAGTTTCAATTGAGGTACACCTAACAATACGTCTACCCAGATCAACGACGTAGCGGCAGGAGTGGAATACCTCCATAGCCGAACACCGCCAATCTGCCACGGCGACCTCAAATCGGTCCGTTCGGATGTTGTTGCCACAATACGCTCGGAAGACTAAGTTCTAAATTGTGCAGATTAACATACTCGTAAACTGCAAATGCCGCGCTGTTATAACGGATTTCGGTTCTGCCCGACGTCTTTCAACCAAAGCTCGAGCTCCTGGCACGCAGATAGATCAAAGCGAGAATGGAGCGTTGCCCAAACCAGTGCTTGAAACGACGATTTGTGCCACCACCAACACTATAACCTTGAAGGGAAATCACTTTACGCTCAGGTGGGCGGCTCCAGAGCTGTTCATGGGCGACGACTCGGATTTCGAACCTGGCCTCTGGAGCGACATATGGTCTTTGGGCTGGATATGTTACGAGGTATACTCGAACCGACAAAATGCCTTCAGCTAAAGCTCATAATCAGCACTGAAATAGGTGATGACCAATTACATTCCCTTTGAAGAGGTCAACAAGGATTCTGCTATTATCGGACGCGTCATTCGAGGAAAACTCCCGTCCGCCAGCGATCATGTCCGCATGGAATTGGTTCAGGCACTCTACTCGCTCATGACGGAGTGTTGGAGCATCGATCCTAGCAAGCGACCGTCGGCCAAGGATTGTCGAAGTTCGACGAACCGGATGGTAAGGAGTGTTTGTTTCAGTTTCTTTTGATGCCACTGACGTCTCGGCTATAGCCAAAGATCATTCCGGAGGGGGTCGGGCAGCCGTCAGATCAATCAGCTTCCAGTGATCTCTCTCCTCGACGTCTTGTTGCACTGGGGGCCATTCACCAACTGCAGAATGACTATACCAAGGCGTCGAGCCTTCTTACCGAAGCCTTGACCATCTCCACAAATAATGGTGACGATGAAGTCAAGGTCTTGGCCCTGCAGTCGCTTGCTGAGATGCATGTGTCTCAAAAAAAATACAGCGAGGCCGCTTCATGTTACTCCAAGATCCTGAAAATTCTGTCCGACAAAGAAGAGATCGGCAAAGTCCTGTTAGACCTCGCACACGCGCAGCGACTTCTGAAGAAGTACGAAAAGGCCGCTCCATTATACTTCAAAGCCCTTAAAATCTATACCGACTTTGGGAACAGCAAAGGGAGAGATGACGCTCTACTTGGCATCGACGAGGTGTATCGGGCTCAGGGCGACATACCTGAAGCTCTGATGGAACTCGCAGAGGCTTATGGGACTCAAGGGTACCCCGGCAAGGCCCTGGAGATCTACTCCAAAGCCCTGGAGATCTACACGAACACTGTAAACAGAAAAGGGAGAGCCGACGCTCTGTTTGGACTGGCGGAGGTTCATCGAACCCAAAGGAACTACGGCGAGGCCGTTTCGCTTTACTCCAAAGCCCTGGAACTCTACACCGAGGCTGCAAACGGACTACCCGGCGCCAAATCTCCGTCAAACTGGGCAGCGCTTTGTCGATCCATAGGGCAACGCGGCATGGCCAAGGATTACGAGGCCAAAGCCCAGGGCATCTCCGACGAGAAGGCTGCGATCATGAAAAGGAGAGCTGAGGTACTGGAGAGCCTCGCCAATGTACGTGAGGCACAGGGTAACAGACAGGGATTAGCAAACAGTCTGTTAGAACTCGCAGAGCTTCATCGAACTCAATGGAACTACGTCGGAGCCGTTACGAGCTACACCAAAGCCCTGACAATTTACACGGAGACTGCAAACAGCAAAGGGAGAGCTGACGCACTGCTGGGCCTCTCTGAGGTGTATCAAGCTCAAGGCGACAGAGTAAAGTGGGCTGGCGCGCTGTTAGAGATGGCAGAGGAACATCAAACCCAAAGAAACTACAGCAAGGCCGTTCAGATCTACTCCCAAGCCCTGGAAATCTGTACCGAGGCTGCCAAAGGGGGGATGAGCGCCGACTGGAACCGGGACGCTGCAATCGCGAAAACGAGAGCTGACGTCCTACTTGGCCTCATCGACGCACATAAGGCTCAGGGCAACAGACAAGGAATAGCCGACGGTCTGTTAGGACTCGCAGAGCACGATCGAACTCGAACGGACTACGACGCAGCCATTACGAGCTACTCCGAAGCCATGGAAATCTATACGGAAATTGCAAATAGCGAAGGGAGAGCCCACGTTCTTCTAGGAATGGGAGAGGTTGATCGAGCCCGCAGGTACTACAGCGAGGCCTTTCCGCTCTACTCCAAAGCTCTGGAAATCTACACCGAGGCCGCGAGCACGAAAGGGAGAGTTGACGCTCTGCTGGGCCTCGCCAAGCTGCATCAAGCTCGAGGCCACAGACAACAAGCAGCCGACACTTTGGTAGAACTCGCAGAGGCCCATAAATCTCAAGAAAACTACAGCATGGCTCATTGGGCCTACAACCAAGTCCTCGAGATCTACACGGAAATTGCAAACAGCAAGGGAAGAGCCGACATTCTATTCGAAAAGGCAAGACTCCATCAAATTGAAAAGGAGAACCACCTCGCCGCTACGACCTACTCCAAAGCCCTGACCATCTACGCGGAGATTTCGAACAGCAAAGGGAGAGCCGACGCTCTGTTGGGGCTGGCAGAGGTCCATCAAACCGATCAAACCCCGTGGAACCACCGCGGGGTTCGTCAGAGTCGTCGAAACCCGTGGTACTACCACCAGATCGTTTTGCTTTACTCCGATGCCCTCAAATTCTACACTGAAGCTGAAAGTAGTGAAGGGAGAGTTAACGCCCTGCTTGGCCTCGCTACGTTGTATGAGGCTCGGGGCAACAGGCAGGAAACGGCCGCCACTCTGTTAGATCTCGCAGATGTTCATGAAACTCAAGGGAACCACGGCAGGGCTGTTCAGGTCTACTCCAAAGCCCTCGATATCTACACGGAAACTACGAACAGCAAAGGGATAGCCACCGCTCTGCTAGGCCTCGCCGAGGTGTATCAGGCTCAAGGCAACAGAGAAGGGAGAGCCGATACGCTATTAGGACTGGCAGAGGTTCACCGAACCCAAAGGAACTATAGCGAGGCTGTTCCGCTCAGCACCGAAGCCCTGAAGATCTACACCGAAACCGAAAATAGCACGGGGAGGGAGAACGCTCTAATTAGCCTCGCCAAACTACAGGAGGCCCAAGACAACAGAGCAGGGAGGGCTGACGTTATGTTTGAACTCGCAGAAATTTACCGAACTCAAGGGAACCTCAGCAAGGCCCTTCCGATCTACTCCGAAGTCCTGGACATCTTCAACGACATAGCGAACAGCAACAGGAAAGCCGGTGCTCGTGCTGGCCTCCCCAAGGTGCCTATGGCTCAACGTAATTTGCGCCTGGAAGCCGATGCTCTATTGAGGCTCGCAGAGATTCTTCGAACTCAAGGGAAGTGCGTTGAAGCCAAGTGGAAGTACTCAAGAGCCCTGAAACTCTACACCCAGACTGGGGACAGAAAGGGGAGGGCTGACGCTCAGCTTGGCCTCGCCAGACTGCATGAGGCTCAACCGGAGAGCCAGGCCGAGTCGCGCCGACCTTAAATCGAGTAAGTTGCTCTCATCTATTCTGATTTCTCCACGGAAATTTACACGAGCTTCGGCGACTCTCAAGGGGGAGCTAATGAACCGCAGCCAAATAAAGTCGAGCCAACACACTCTCCGCCGAACGAGACCATTCCTAACGACTTGCTATCGTTTTTCTGACCTTCTTGAGTACAAAGATGTATGTTACCTCCCCCGCTGGCCAGGGTGCTGGTCCGTCCGTTGTCTTTGCAGTACTATATTCTTCCCTCCTTGTTCAATGTTGAAACAACCGGTCAATCGCCTCTTATCTTTGAAGCCCTATCTGCATGATCACCTACTTTCTTCGAGTGTCCTTGATCGTCGCAACTCCAGACCGCATATAATTACTCTCCTGCAGGCCAGCATCGCTGGGGGTTGGAGTATGATATCATGTTAGTTTGAGTCGCAGAGCTGGTGCTGAGGTCCGCATTGTTCTCATCATCAAAGCCAGATCGAAGTTCGAACATGTAACACTCACTAGGCCCGCATCTCTTTGACTTTGAACCTTCGCTTCTCAGTGATCTGGTACTGTATAGTCGGTTCTACGAAGCGGCCGACGGCTGAGGATTGTCAAAGTTCGATTAACTGGACTAGAGCCACCGGGCTTCACTGGAATCCATGTTTTAGCCAATAACTCATGGTGGGGTGCATTTTCAGTGCTAATGAGCTCAGATTCGGTAAAAAATGAATACTCAGACGTGTGCATGCTCTTGGGGTTCTCAGCGAGGGAGCTCTCTCAAGAAGCACGGGTTTTGGAAACAAGAATAGGAGCGGCAGTACGACGCCTGAATCGGTCAAACACATAACGCCTAAGGCGCCGCCCGAGATATATTCACCTCTCTGACACCAGGAACGCCGAGGTCCAGGGTCAGCACTCACAACGTACCCCTAGTTTTGCGGACTGACATGAACCTAGATGCACGTAGGGGGCCAGACATTCATGCTACACTGGCGCCTGTCCGACAACCCGTTGGCGCGAGCTGCTCGTTGTTGTCGTCGCCACCGCCGTTGCTTCGGTTAGGGTCTAGAGCGATCAGATGCTAATTAGGACAACACCAAAGGACAAGCGACCTCTACCTTACTCCGTCTGAGCAAAACGAACGTTTGCGGCAGGCCGCGTCAACGTGCGCCTCGGCTCTTAAGGGGAGCATGTGACTCGCCTCACGATGTCGACTCTGGATCGGACCTAAGTGCTGTGAGATTACTGCATCCTATGGAGACCGGGTATTGCCGGCTTTCGGGGCCTTTACCTCTCCGTTTGGCCATTTCGGAACGCGGTCACCGCCCGGTCAAGTAGCCGTCCACTTCCGGGTAGTCTTTCCTCTCAAGTCCGTTTGGACCCACTGCGACGAAATATCCCGCTCATGGTCAAGCGTGACGGCAAGCGGGGAGAGCAACAAATACATAAGTCTACAGTGAAAAAAAGAAGAAACAGGAAGAAAAGAAAGCGATAGTAAGTACTAGTGAGGAAAACGGGTAACCCACAAATAGTAGAGATGAAAAAATGACCCAGAGAGCGAGAGAGACTTGCAAAAGGGGAGAAAAATGAGACAAAATTGAACAATGAGTGGGTGGGTGTATGTGCAACAGCAACAACACTTTGCAGGTATAGTACGTAAGAGACAGAGAGAAAGAGTTGTTCATACACAGGATGGCAAAGCATCCGGCTTTAACGGAGACATTTTTTGATGATTATCCATTCTCCTTCAGTATGAAGAAACCCAGCGTATCACCGACCAGCGATCATGACGCCGTCTTGGTACTCCCACTCGACCTTCCTCGAACAGGAACGGCACCGTTGATCCTACCACTTCCAGGATACACGACTTCATCCTCAGTCAGATCCCCTTCTTCATCCGCATCTGCTCCGCACCGGTTTGTTCCTGCGCCCAAACCTGGGGTTCCATCCATCCCACTGTTCCGATCAAATCGTCCATCGACATATCTCAACGAAGCGCAGGGAGAATCGCTCCTGGTTCGGTGGGCTGCGGCTGAAGCAACGATGTCTTCCTCGTCTTCCTCTAATTCGGTGTTGGCATAAGATGAGTACTGGCTGGTGCTGTTGCTTGTCAGGCTTTCGCGGTGGAGGTGTCGGCGGTTGGGCGTTCTCCGGCCTTCTTCCTCTTCATCGTCATCCTCTCCCTCGTTGTTACTAGGGAGGATGGAAGGACGCTGCACAGTGTTCACACGAATCGTAGGTTCATCGTCCGTACTCTCGCCACCAACTTCGGTTCCGGCTTCGCTAGGAGTGAAGCTGTTCTCAGATGCCGCGACAAAAGTTCCGTCGTCGGCACTTGAAGCTCTGTGTTTGCCGGGCGTGGAAGAGACAGTAGAAGGCACGTTAAATGACGACTGGGTGATTGTCGACGCCGACTCGGATGACAAGTCGCTGCTTGTGGCGGGAGTCTGAACCACGGATGAAGGGACGGACGAGTCGTACTGGCCTTGGGATTGAGCGGGGGGATGCGAAGAGAGTGATGATGATAATGATGTAGTTGATGGAGCGGGAGAGGGCGGGATGGGAAGGGAGACTGGGAGGAGTTGGTAATATGACGGGACATGACCGAATAATTCAATGCCGGGCGATGTGGGTTGTGATCTTGTGGCCTGCGTTTCGGAGTAGGAATGCGATAAGAGGTGTTCAAAGTAGTGCTGCAGTTCCTCCGGCGGAATAGCCAGACGGAAATCATTAAGAAGAAGGAATTGGAGCTCGAGTTTGTTCAGCTCCTGTGTGGGAAGGCCTCCAACCTATTGCAGCACGTGAGGGAAAGTAAAGGAAGATTTGCGGATAGCGATTTAGCCTCATTAGTGGAACGAACGTGCAAATCAACGTGGAAGGTCAAAGCTCACTTTGGCATACCGCGAGTTCGTGTAAAACACGTCCGAGAAGAACTTGCTAGCCACCGTAACTCCAGCGATGATCAACCGATGGATGTTGTACGAATCAATGACCAGCGGCGCGGCGGTAGAACTAGATGCTTCCGGTTTTTCCACTTCTCCCATCGGTTCGTCATCGTCGTCATCGTCCCGTTTTGCCTTGGAGGCCACAGCCTCTTCTTCCTGGATAGCCTCACCAAGTTTGCCCATCCGATCGAAATAGACGAGCAAGCTGAGGAAAACCTCATTTGTGGTAGGGCAGTACTTAAGGATGCGGAGAAGGTAGGATTCGATTGAAATTGTAGGCACGTTCCGCGCGTGGAAGAACAAGGGAGACGTCGGGGACGCGACGGACGACCGAGATGCTGAAGTTAAAGAGTTAAACAAAGGCCGTTTTGAGGAGGAAGATTGCAGGCCATCCGGCGCCCCTCCATGAGGGAAGTTGCGGAGATGTGCTTGAGGTGGGGCAGTGCCGTTGGAATTTGGACCGGAAGACGACGAGTGGTAGATCTTGTCATTTGTGGATGCGAGTTTTTGCAAAAGTTGTGCGAGGAGTCGTAACAGATCGTTGGGTGGATAAGATGCGAGGTCCGTAGCGGGAGGAACCGAGTTGTCGGCGATGAGGGGTGATGCTTGAGCCGGTGGGAGAGGCGCGCTTGCCGGGGGAGGCACGACAAACGGTGCTGACGAAGAAGATGCAACGGCCGGAGCAGCGGAGATGGAGTGAACGAGGGGTGGAGCAGGCCTTACTACTCGCTTTGGCGATCCCAGAGTACGCGTTGAAGTTGATGCTCTGCTGGGAGGTTGGGATGAACTTGAAGGGCGAGCAGTTGGAGGTGGTTGGTGGTGATGTCCGATAGTGGTGCTACCGGGGGTCATTGGAGGTGGATGCGGTGCAAGGGCCAACATGTCCTTGACGTCTTGCTTTTGATTTTGATGTGATATGGTGCTCGTCTACTTCTGCTGCTCACGCGCCGTCGTCGGGAGTGTTCGTCGTCGTTGGGGAGAGAGATGGAAGGGGATGGGATAGAGGGGAGATGGAAGGGAGGAGGATAAGAGCATGACAAGTGCGTGGGATCCGGTTTCGTGTTGAATCGGGATCGAGACCTCGAGTTCAACGAGGAACTTTTCATTCATTGCAATTACCATCAACGTCCGCCATACACAGCTACATGACTCGATGAACCTCGTCGACGCCTTTGACGTACTGCGCAAAAAATGTACGCAACCGACGGTTAGAGCGCCAGCGGGACGATCGCAACGGCGGCAATACCTCGACCCCCCAAGGCCCTACGCACTCACACGACGAAGAAGACGCAAGGCATGCAAAGCAGTGTTTGATTCCATCGATGGCCTCGTCTTCATTGCTCGACCACCAGGATGCCGACGCAGGCCCCGACCGCTGTGCCGGCCTCTAAACGTCGCCCAGCACTACAGACCCGTCTCAGTCCATTCCCGCTCGCTGTTCCATCCGATGGAGAAGGCATTGTAAATCAGTCGGCAAGAAGCAGCCGCTGCAGCATGTCGTCAGCGAAGGGGCATGCCCCTTCTGCTTCCTTATTACTCCAACTTTGACCCAAAGACTGGGATCAAGTCCACGCACTGGCTCTCATTCGACGATTGACTCGACTACCCCGCACGCAATCCCACCAGTGATAACATTATTCCGCGGGACGACCATCTAGGCATCATTCCTCGTGTCCCTATTCGGCAGCCTACTAGCTAAATCACTTTGGGGACCTACCTACTTGAAACGGGGTGTTTTGCATTTAGGAACGCCGCAGGCCAAAGCGCTTCCTTTCGGGTTTGCCGAACAGTCTTCTTGGCGCGCGTATATCCGTTGATATGGCGATACTCGTCGTTTCTTCTGAAGCCGCTGATCATATCGCAGTGCTTGAGAGGCGGAAGTGGCGGGGAGGATTCAAATGGCTGGACGATGAGGCTGGTCAAGCATGAACGGACGCCAGTTCAAACGCAAAATGGCCTCGTAGGTCCCCTCCACCTTCAATCGTGACTTCCTTTTGATTGGAGGGCACATGCCCGAATTGTTAGATGGCAACTCGGAGACACCGACGATCAATGTTTCGGGCCGGTAGTGTTCTTTTTATTATACGACTTCCGACAACTCCCCCTTCCACGCTGCCTAGCTGCAGCCCTCTGGGCTTGGTGCCCTCAGGCTTAATCGCCAAATCTGTTGGAAGGCGTTACTGTAAATATGGATCATTCGTTTTAGCTGTGAGGATGTAAAAACGAAATTCTGGCTTAATTTATTTAGCTCAATTGGTCGAGTCCCGTGTGCAGTGATCTGGGTGCTCCTGTCAGGTGCGGCACAGCCACCCGCCTCGTTCACAAGATCGTTGACCCTAAACTCTTGGCGATCGAAAACGTTACACCCGTATCGAGCAAAAGCAAAACGTCCAGGGTATGCAGGGTTGATGCATCACAACGCCCTAGCAGGGTATTTAAAGACTAAACCAAACACCGCCCTCAAGGAACACCTGCATTTGCAATTGGGAGGCTTGCCACCGCCCCTCGTCCGACTACTAAAAGCCCCTTCGTCAGGATCAGGCCCCTCAATAAAGAAACCCTTCAAACCCCCTACAGCAGCCTCGAACATGTTCGCTCGAGCTAAAGATAAAATTCGTGAGCTGGTAACCAAGAAGGGGTTCAGGATGACCAAAGGTATTGTTCCACTAATTTCCAGTCCCCCGTCAGCCTAACCAATGTAATTCACTTCAGACAGAAGGTCCGATTCCCAAGTCCGCCCAACCTCCCCCATGTCCTTCCTCAAAACGCCCTCTCGTCCGCTTAACGATGCTCTCCCGCCAGAAATCCTAGCCGAAATTTTTAGAGCCGTCATCTTCAAGGAGTGGGACCTGTCATATAGAGACATAGAGCGCCTATCTCTTGTCTGTCGCTCGTGGAGGGACGCTGGTCGTGGCATGGAATTGTTAGCCATTGGGGTCTCAGCCCCGAAATACATGGATGCCCTCCTAGGTCATATACACACCACACCTCTCTTTCGAGAGAGCAACCGAGCCAAAATTCATAGTCTCAGCGCCACGGCAGACAAAGAGAAGGACTTTCATCGTCTCCCAGAACTTCTAACACTTTGCCGGGCGTCGCTTCGACGACTCCACCTAACCCGGCTCTCCTTCGATGACCCAGAAGTGGAGCTGTTTCATGATACAAGAGTGGAAGCCCCGCCCGATTTTTACCTTCCCAATCTTACATTCCTTCGTTTAACCAAGCTCACTCCGCTGGAATTCACCTCCTTGTTAACTTTCGCCCACCCCCCGAGACTCACACATCTCGAACTTCACCACACCTTCCTGTATTAAGATCACACTCTCACCGAGGAGCTCACCTCTCTTCGTTTCCTCGACCTCAAAGAAATTGAGATTGTCGGGCGCTTCAGGGCCGAAAATCCTATTCTAACCTGGCTCTGCCAAATCGCACCGAACCTCGAGACGTTGGAGTTCTCGACCGTTCGGGATCGTCTCCCCCTGCTTACCGAGTTGATGGGGTCGAATCAAATTCTCAAAAAGTTCCAGAAGTTAAAGCTGTGGATCAGGATTAGGTACGAGGACCTTGACCCATATAGCCCTGATTTGGCGGCTTTGATCGAGTGGTCAAGGAGCGGGGATGGACGTACTGGATCTGCATCAGTATCAGCGTTGGATCTTGGTGCGCACCAAGGCTCTTCCTGCGTACTTCAACATCCTCTCACTGGATTTTATTTAGGGTGTATGAAGGTTGAAAGAGAGGATAACACCAGGGAGAGAGTGGTGCTTGACTTGCGATCGACTTAGGAGCTGTCGAAGACCTCGCTGTGCAAACGTCGATCATACTTTTAATTATGAAGATACGGACGCGAGGCGTTTGATTAATGTGTGTAGCTCCGGTTGTGGTTGCCGTGGGCTTTGTGCTTGGTGAGCCGCCCCAATTCCAAATATCATTCCGATTGCACATACTCTTGCGTCCTTTCAGCCTCTGGTGGCGGGCACTTCACATCGATTCCAGGAAATGCTCCGATACGTAAAGAAACTTGTATAACGAAAACTTGCCAGCGCCGAACACCCTGAATCTGAGGAAGTGACGCGTATATACAAGGGGAGTGGGTATCATAAGATGTCGAATGCAAATGAACCGTGTGAGATGCTGGTCTCGGCCGCTTCGGCGGGGTTGGACGTAAGCCGCAGCCTCATTTCTACCTAGAATGCGAACTCCACTGATTAAGCCTCCCTTCTAATATCAATCATTATCAGCTTCGCTGGGGGACCGACGCATTCCGTCCCGCCGTAAGAAAACTCGCGAATACTCTTCAGATCCCATTTGCAACTATTGGAGGCAAGTTTTGAAATGATCCGATTCTGCAGTTGCGGTGCGAGTTACACGTGATGTCATTTGATCATATCGCCGTGATTGGTGCTTGCGCTAAGAGGTAAGAAAATCGCGCCGCCTCGTGCCACGATGAAACACACCAACCCTCCCTTGCTCACTCCATCCGTGCCGCTCAAATACGGTTCAGCCTCTCTATCTGAGTACTGTGGATATCTCCCTCTAAAGTCCGAAAGTTAGTTCAACCAGAACGACCGTCATGCCCGTCCTTCCAAGGAGCCTCGTCACGCCGGTCGCACGCTTCTGGTTTATTGCAGTGACCATAATGATTTTGATCGGTAAACATATCCTCACTCATGTACGATGTTTTGTTAATCTCGCACCGATAGCGCTGGTAGTGTGCGTCACCTTCTCCCTTGGCCACTTAAGCTCATTGCTTGGACCGTGGCCCCGGCTCCGGCGAAGAAAGTTGTATCCGATACCGAGCTACTCTGCTACCAAATTTACAGAACGTTTCAGCAGCGAGGCAGAACGTTTCAGCAGCGTCATAGAACGTTTTAGATCGAGACGGAAAGGAAAAGGCAACCCTCCAATGACCGCCGTGTCAGGCTTGAGAGATGCCGTCACTCATCACCCATCACACCCGACCATCCCAACCCCGGCGCATGTGAGAAATATGCATACGATTGAGGTCACTCTCTGCTCGCGTTTACCCCAGCCACCACCACCACCACCACCACCACCACCAAAATCTGCCGGAGCCGGGAGGGCGAGAGTGGCTCAACACGGGTCTAGACCTCCATCAGAGCCCGTACGTAGCTGTTCTCGATCGTCTGCTTTGTACAATTACCAACCATCTGACATCAACTTTAGGTCCAGATTTTACGGACAGCTCCAAATCGCCCCACCCAACAAGGCTCCTCAGGGCGCCGCCCATACATATCATTCCTCTCCGTGGACCTCAATCGCCCACTGACCTCTTTTTGGGAATATTAGGAGGTGTCCTCCCCTCTCTGAGAGAAATCCCAACACCCCTCTGCCCACCCAGAATTTGAGCTGAAGGACTTGTTTCAGCTGATGTGTTTATTAACTGTAAATGTAGTGTTTGTATTTGTAGGAGCAGATTAGGATGCCATTTGCGATGTATGACGGGCTTCCTCACCGAAAATGGTTTCTTGGTTTCAGTGCAGTAAGCCGAGGTTTTCGGCCTCACACGCAGTCCCAGGTCCTGCGTCTCAGGATCCAACCCCGGCCCGCTCTTCCAGCCAAGCCCTTTGGTAACCAACGACTTGTTTGGCTCAATTTAAACCTCTGCTTGCTCATATATCTAGACACACTAAATTCAATTCATCCGTTTACAGGCCGATCTTTGCAGAGCTCACGCGAGAAATTACACTTCCGCCGGCGGCTCTATCAAGCCGAGTAAGCTGATGACCTTTGTACTCACATTGTAATACATAATAGAATAAGAAGGGGAGTCTGTATTGTGTTGAGGACTCTGTAAAACGGAGATAGGCGAGAGGACGGTGTCAAGCACACCTCAGCTACACCCGTCATAGCCGGTGCCTACCGCAGAGCTGCACCTTCGTCAGATCGTGACACATGGGACCAGAGATTACGTGTAAGGCTTAAGCCTGCACTGCAGTACTGAAGCTAAGAAACCATTTTCGGTGAAGAAAACCCTCATAGCGATGCGTCAGTGATATCGGCGTTGGATCTTGGTGCGTATCAAGGCTCTTCCTGCATAGTTCAAGTTCCTCTCACTTGATTTTATTTAGGGTGTATGAGGGTTGAATGAAAGGATAAACACCAGCGAGAGGGTGGTGCTTGACTTGCGACCGACTTAGAAGCTGTCGGGGACCTCGCTGTACGTCGATCATGCGCTTTGATTATGAAGATACGGAAGCGAGGCGTTTGCTTTGATGTATGTAGCTCCGGTCGTGGTTGCCGTGGGTTTTGTGCTTGGTGAGCCGCCCCAATTCCAAGTATCATTTCGATTGCACATACTCTTGCGTCCTTTCAGCCTCTGGTGGCGGGCACGTCACATCGATTCCAGGAAATGCTCCGATGCGTAAAGAAACTTGTATAACGAACACTTGCCAGCGCCGAACACTCTGAACCTGAGAAAGTGACGCGTATGTACAAGGGGAGTAGGTATAGTACAGTAGATGTCGATGCAAATGAACCGTGTGAGGTGTTCTCGGGCGCTTCGGCGGGGTTGGACGTAAGCCGGAGCCCTCATTTCCGCCTCAAACCCTGAACTCAAGTTACCTTATGATATCGATCATAATCTGCTTCCTAGGATCTTCCCCTATCTGGCGCCAAGGTGAACCAACGCATTCCGCCCCGCCCCAGAAAACTTGCAAATACTCTACCCTTCAGATCCCATTTGTCCTT
>KN823443.1:0-17006 GCA_000827465.1 Tulasnella calospora MUT 4182
GGAGGTTTGCACAGTTATTCACAGTGCTCTGCATTCATGTCCGATGCCTACTTACCAGTGAAGACCTCCTTGACGAATTCCCCCCACTCCCGCTTTATGCGTCTTCCGAGGCTCGTTGCAAGAAATTGACCTTTCTTAAATGAAGGACTGAATTCTTGGCTGCGCAAATCTCGTCAGCTCAATGTCCCCCTCTGAGCTAAAGTACTTACACAAGGATTGGAAATCCAGATTCACCTCGCCCTGCGGCAAGAAGCACGACCCTCATCCCGGCATCCACCGCAAGTCTCGAGTACATGTCGATGGAGAAATCGAAGGCATTATCGACCATGACCATCCTGAATGCCAATACTGGATTAGCACTGTCTGAGAAGTGAAAAATTTGACGTACGAGTCTCTCGCCCCTGGCTTCAGGCCAGTCTTAGCTACTTCACCCCAGGCTCTTCGATCTTCTTCTGAGAGCTTCTTGAACCGCGTGCTCAAAACTCTGCGTCGGATGCCAATTGCGGCCTGATTCCTCGCTTTGCTCGGTACGATATAACCCATCTCCGTAAGCTCCTTGTTTATTTCCTCTTCGATTTTGGCCTTCACATCCTTGTCCTCCGCCCAAGCCTCGAAGCCCGTCGTTGCTCGCGATTTTCCAAGCAAGGCTTTGTACAGACCAGGAACTCTTTTTGGCTGTAGGAACCTCACGGATGTCGGGTTTCCAGCTAGCAGTTCGGTCTGCCGCATCTTATGGGACACAGTATGAATCCAAGAGGTATAGCGCTATTGTAGGCGAAAAGGTTAGCACGAGTTAAATGCTAAATAAGTTTCTACTTACTTTCCGGTACTTCTGTACAAGGCTCTTGCCTCCTCTTGCGGATAGACTCCTGATTGGATGATCTGGGGAGGCATCGGGAAAGCGAGCCCTCCTCAGCTCCCTGTTTCCGAGAAAGACCGTCATGACCTCGAAATCATCTGAAATCCTTGGCGTAAGTGTATTTCATCATCAAAGCCTGTTTAACACGGTTGATGTTAACGGGAATCTATAATACGAGAGCTATTTCCTGCCATTTGTTTGGCCACGCAGAACCACACGGGGAGCAACCAACGCACAAGGTTGGCTATTCAGAATCCACGTAATGTGCTGATGCGTTTCAGAGGGATTTATTGCGTCTCGTTGGTGCGCTTCCCTGAATTGGTTGCATCGAAACGTCGGGGTGGGAGGAGAGATAGAAAGGCGACGACAGCTAACACAGAAGAAAGACTGACGGTGACTAACGTGCGACGTTGAATGTAGTCGAGCAGCTTCTGAGCGCAAAGCTCGGTAAGAATCCTTCTACCGACACGACATCAATGAATTGGCACGTTGGTCGCTAAGGGACCGCACACGACCAATCCATTACTGAGGTTTCTGCCACTCAGGTCTACGCATTAACTGGTGCTCTTTATGTCAAAGACGGCTTGGCGGACTATATGGACCACGCGGTTAGGTCTGGTTGCAGAACGAAAACGAGAACCTACCTGGAAGGGAAGGAGAGAAACCCGTTCCTCTTTAACGACACTAGTAGCCAGTAAATTTGCGAGATAATGTTTATGTCAGTCTAGGGTTGTGATGTAGCTGGGAGGAGGGCATTGAATTCGCTAGCGGCCATTTGCCATACAGGGAAATAAGAAGCCGACTGGAGAAAGCATCGACAACGAGCCGTTGATGGGGGAGGGGAGGGAAGGGAGACAGCAGAAACGAATGAGACAAGCTTCTCATTTATGAATAAAAAATTAAGTATATCAGATGTAGACACCATTACAGTATTATACGATAGGTGGGGCGGTCTCCGATAGATTTGGATTGTCAACCTCTGTATTAGGCCCTCCGATCCAGACTTCCTCCCAGACCTTGGCACCCATTACCGGTATGAACTCGCTAGATGCATAGTTGGCCAAATTGACGTACAGGGCGAACTTTCGGCACGCGTAAGCCACAAAACCCCTCGTTGGAAGATCCATAGTTCGCCACTCCTCGTCCTGCACCGGCCTCGTAGTACCATCTTCGTAGAGCATGTTAGATTCGTTATCAGCTAACCACGCCCATTGGAGTGCTTGGTAACGGAACCACCGAAAGATTCGAACCATCTCATACCGAAGAATTTCAACTTCTTCATTCCAGCGTTGTGCTGCGGCAGAGGCATGGACAAAATCTAACCGAATAACTGTTTCCGCATATCATTATTCAGCACGGATGAACACCTGTCTAGAGGAGATCGAACTCACATTCATTTCTCCAAGCCTCCACAACATCGTCCAAAGCAGATGCGAGACTTGGTGGGTCACTAACGGTCGGCTCCGTCAATGCGAGGTTATCGATAGACTCGAGAGGATGAAGCGTGGGCCGGAGGGTCCAAATCCAAGGAAGACGCCCTTGATTTGATTTGTAAAACCCACCCTCCAACCAGTCGCTGAGCAAGACAAGGTCTTGGCCCTTCAACGATTGGAATCCGTATGCCTTCGCAACGTCAGGTGCAGCTTCTGACAGCCACTCGTAGCACGTTGTGTACATCCTAGCTGCCTCCCTGACTCGGGCCTTGCATTTTTGAAGGCTAGTTTGACCTTTTGTCTTGCTGGTCTGACTGTCATATTGCGCCTTAACATGACGAGACCAAAATGAACGCAGGCTCAGGGCCCCCTTCAAGTCGTTTATGACATCAAGGACCTGTCCAATACGCAGCTGGACTTCCGCTTTTAAAAACCCCTCTATCCCAAGATCCTTTGCCTCTGAAGACGTGATTCGCGACGGCAACCAGATAGGGTCGTTATGAGCGGCCATCGGAGACAGGGCAAGCGCTTCCAGCTGGGGATACTCTTCGAGCAGACGGGCATAATGATTTGGTAGTTCGGATTGAATCCTCTCGGCAAGTTTATTTAGTTTTGCTTTCGCTTCTGGGGTGGGATTCTGGGCGTTGGCTAGGTCAGACGCGCGCTGACGAAGCTTAGCTCTTGACGTTGGGAGGACAGTTCATAAATAACGAGTGGACGTCAATCAAGGCCAGGCATAGAGTATGACTGATAATCGCTCACTGTAGCTCCTCGAGTTGCAAGGCTTTACATATGAGGTTGATAAGGTTTGACGATTTCTGTACATCGGGATGGGCAGCTCTATCGCTTCGGTACTCGAGTGTAGCCATCTGGCGCATTAACTCTTTCCTGGACAACCCTAGATGGAGCGTTTGAGACATCGATTAAGGCTGTGGTATCTTCTGACTCACACTTTACATTCTCCACGTTCTCTACGAATTGCTCCCCTCCTGCCGCTTCATATTCAAGCTGCAATTTTAGGACGGCTTCGGTACCGAGACTTCTCTTCAGACTTTGAAGTCGCTCAGCTGCTTCTGTATAGGAAACAATGGCTTGGATATAGGTCTTCTTCATGAGCCGAACTAATTTGGTAGAAGGAAGGTGAACCACAATTACGGGTGGCCCGAGTATGTCACTCTCACTTACCGATACTGACAATCTTTTGCCAATTCCAGTCATTAAAATGCTCCGATAAAATTTCTCTCCTACCGCCTTTGGTCATTTCTCTTGTGCTGTACCGGAGCCAGTTCAGCTTCGCCCAAATAGTTTCCACCCCTTCACCACAAGTGCGACCCACGAATTTTGTATAGTTTAAAGCGTTCTTAGTGCGGCAGTTCTGATCGTGCGATTCTTGGTGGAACTTATTCACGCAGAAGGCAACGTTAATAGGTCCATCTGGTGTCGGAATGAGAGCCGCAGTGGGGTCTTTGTTGAGGCATCGACTAGCGAAGTTCACGCCATACTTGCACGCGATATCGTAGGTGATGACAAAGTATCGAAGACCTTGACGGTAAGATTCGTTCAGTGCCCCGGCAAAGGCGACATCCACTGGACGATATCTGATGACAGAGAGTTAAAAAGAGATCGTTTAGGGCAGTAATGCAAAGGGTAGCGTCATAAAGGAAAATACCTTTCTCCAAGTACAAAATCAACTACTCCATTGGGGCAGACGATGACATGGCGACAGGAAACCGCAAAAGCACCTGAAACATCCATTGCTTTTGCTCCGACGGGGACATACCCAGGATCCCCGGCCATTGTATTACACGCGCTTTTCTGCAATATAAACGAGTGAATGGGGTTGGTCCTAGTACTTAATTAATCACGCCCAGTTTGCAGAACCTACTTTACCCTTGGGTTCATCAGCTGCAGGCGCTGTCTGTTGGATGTATTCATCAAGGACGTGATCTGGTGCCCAAAACCCGCCATCCCCTAACATTGACTCATAGAAGGAGAGTGGTGTACGAGGTGAGAGTTTTCTGTTCATTCGCTGAAGCTTAAAGTTCCCATCCCCAGCTAAGAAACGAACATAATGCAGCTGCCTAGCATGAAAAGATGTCGGTCGGTGTGGACACATGCATTGTCTCTTAATGCGACTTACTTGAGTGGGTCTTTGTCCCAATTCTCGGGAAGGTTGACTCCAGGGTATGGACAGGCAGGGCACTGCACGCACAGCTCTCCAGGGGCCAGTGGCGTATCGGTGTCTGTTCTTCCAGCTCGCATGAGCATTGATAGAACTCGAAACTGGCGAACAACGTGGCGAAATTGGTCGTAGATGTTCTTTATACAATAAGGTTACGTTAGCCACCTGCCCGTCAAAGCTCCGTTATCGGTCGACTCACTGGGATGGACCCTCTTGCGTGTTCCTCTGCAGTTCCCGAGAGTTGGATTATAGTTTGGTAATACTCGTGGAGACTTGTTTTCCCCCGGAGATTCGATGACTGTTGGTGTTCGAGTACGTGAAAGGTGAACCCTGTTTTGGGATCAGTTTCCGTTGCAGGAAAAATTTGACATTTGAGAAGGAGTTTCCACCTCTCCCGGTCGTCACAGAAGCAATCCCGAAACCGAATAGTGTGCTGACCAGAAACATCGAGGACAGTCATATCGAAGCAGTGCGACGGTGATGTTCGTGGACAAATATCTCCTTCGTGCCCTAAGCCGACTTGGAGACCAATGTCATAGAGGGATGATCGACGAAAGAACCCGAAATGGGTAGGGGCCGCTGGAAGGAAGTTGTCGGTAATGATAGATTCAATGGAGGCGCCGTGTTGCCAAGCCTCAATACGATGGAAAGGAAGCTTGCGGTGGGCGTCCGTCATGCACGTTGGACAATATATCGGCTGTCCGAAACAGTCAACGCATCGCCATAGCTGAACTCGGGAGAGCTTTAGGTCAACGATGTTTTGGCAATTGGAACTGCTGCATTGAACATCGACGCAAGCTGGGGCTTTTGCAGCGAGAAAAAAAGGGAGATAACACCCTTTAAGGTGATTTATTCCTTCTGGTAAGCTGCTTTCATCTGGGGCATCTTCGACATGATAATCAGGTGCGCTCTCTGAAGGGTCCTGCAAGTTTAGTAGGGGATACAAGCTCCATTCGTCAAAGCGCCATAAACGTAATTCCAACAGAGTACTAACCAGTTGTGATTCGATCACGGTATTATCCAATGGCTCCTCAATTCGGTTATCATCGTCTAAGGCGTTGTCGGTTTCAGGCGCGTCTGGACTATCCGACCTTTGGGCATCTTGCTCTTCGAATGTAGTAGCGGTCCTGACATCAAATATGTCGGTGGCCACAAAGTATGTATCATTGTCCGATGGAGCTTGGGAGTGATTGTCGACTGAATCCGCGCCTTGAGATGCATTTTGGATGTAAAAGAACTTGGTAGAGCTGGACGGGGTGGGTGTGAGAGGAGAGGACTCCTCAAGTGGTCTCAATAGGCTCTCAGCTGATTTGTAGGATCGGCTTCGATGTGATGTGTTCTCATGCCCGGTACGGAGGAGATACACTCCAGGACGCTGTCTTCGATTAGAATTCTTGGTAGATCCCTCCTTAGGCATTGGGCTGCTGTTTGAATGGTCGGGGGAGGTGGGCACAACGAGAGGGAACGAGCTCACAGTGTCATTGCTTGTACGTACATCGGGAGCGCTATTGTGACAGTAAGAAAGGATCGACGATATCTAATTATATAAACAGCACGACTCCTCATTCTACGTGACTTGAAGGAGACACATTGCTATTGAACCTCGTGGCTGCAAGTCGGTATCGTGTTGCCATATTGACGAGAGACAGCAATACCCTGCGAGTGGTCTCAATGCTACCAGCTTGCCAAATCTCGTCGACTGTACCGTTCATAATAGTTTCACCCTAAAATAAGAGACGGACGTCATTGAGGTATTGTCATATAGGATAGAACTTGACTTTTGGCTCACTTTGCAATGGGCTGTGTAAGCTTCCGGGTCGCTTAGAAAAATGGACAAGAAGTGACCGGGATACAAGCCGCAGTCAGTAGTATTAGGCTGTTTGGGAACCTAATTTTGGGGTTTCAGATTATTAGGAAGAAATGATCGTATTTCATGAATATCTCACCTTGACTCTAATAGCGACAATCGCTTTCAGCTCCGCTAAACGGAGTTTTTCGTCCAAGGCTAGCCGAAGAACAAATTGGTTCATCTTGCCCTGCAAGTTCGAAGTCTCATAACTGGTTCCCAGTGAATCGAAAACAAAAATAGATGTGCGGACTGGGCCGGAAGGATTGCAACGAACGAGTAGGTCGGAGGCGAAGGCAATTATGCCGAGGAAGAAATGACACCCCGTGCCGTTTGCGGGGAAGGCAACGAATTTGTACTCCAAAGGGCTCACTTTGGGGTCGAGCCTGCCGAAATCGGGTCTATCGTTGGTGTTTTCAGCCGCATGGTACCAGGTAACGGTGGGGAGCAGGCAGAGATCACCGGCACGGTGAGGATTGCCTTCAAAGAAAGTGTTGGCTACCTCGTATGCGTGAAGATCCACAAGGCTGTTGGTCAACCACCGTCCAGGTTGAAGCCTTGCTGGCTGATTCGAGTCGATGCTGGCTGTGCGGAGGAGTCCATATGACATAACGTCGGTGATTTCATCGTTGAATTTTGGTACTGGTCGTATTTTTATGGTGCTAGGAATCGTTGCCCGGAGTTGGCGGTAAGTACTGAATGTCGGGCTGGGATCGAGCGTCGAGGTGACATTGGGCAATGGACTCGTTTCGGCGGCTTTGGGAACACACTGGCAACTGGGATCTTGTTCAGAAGAGAGGGAATTCGGCTTCACGTTTGGTTCTTCTATGTATCCAGAAAGCATCGATAACGGACAATGGTAACGTTGAGTAGATTAAGTAAGTAGGCTGAAAGAGATGATAGACAGGCAGGTAGGTAGGTGGAGGACGTGGTGACGAAGTGTTTTCTGCAGCTGTGAGTAAGTACGCATGTGACGAATGTTTTCCTCTGGACACCATTCGGGTCCGATGCCCTCACACTCAAAGCCCCCAACTGACAACCAGCATCACAGTGCCCGGCCACATCAAGCGTGCCTACATAAAAATGCAGGCGCTCAAGGTCGGCTCAAAACACACAATATCTGGGTTGCATTTGCGGCGGAGGTATGATCTCAGGAGTTTGTCTTGCTCCCGTCGCCAACAGTGTCGAACCTGTTACTAACTGTCACCCGCTTATCTCTTCCCAACACCATCGCCTATTCACTCAATCGCAATCCCAGGGCGTTCCAAACGTGTTGAGAAGGTCGTTTCCCCCGCACACCCGTCTACTCGCGGTAAGTCACATCTTAGACCTGAAAACAAAATAAGCAGAATATATTCTGCGGACTCTCATATTGCTCTCCCAGCTGTAGATATGGCACAGACCACAGAACGAAGAAACAAGTCATTTCTGCACCTGTACGACTCATTCTCGGGCCTATTGCATCGTAGACCGCCACACCTCTAGCCCTTGGTCACATTTGCAATGATCTACTCCCACGGCATGAAATTCGTCCTCAGTTTGATTTGCAAAATGGTCAGGCCATCTCTTAAACGCCCCCTCCTTTGTTAATGCGTTACTGATGAGATCGCCACGGACCTTCATTTGACAGCGTGACATAGGTGCTGACTACGATTGCTCGTGGACCTCTGGTGCAGCATCTTCGGCTGCGTTGTTTCCGATTTTCGCTTCACTCAGATATGCAAAACTAGCCACTAATGACTCCCAGGAGCCTTCCTTTAAAGCCGCTGATGGCTACTCTACTTTCTAAGCAATCCTTATTGAAGGTGCGTTTGTACCCTATCCTGACCCGCTACATGCAGCCCTTGACACCACCTTCGCAGTTTTACAGCGGAAAATGTCGGCCCTATCAATCTTACCGTTCACAGTTGCGGTTACGGCTCAGACCTGGAGGGGTTATATGTCGAAACGATGGGCATGGGCAGTTCGAAAGAGCGACCAATGACGTTGGGCCCACAGATTTAGAGTAGACATCGTATCCTACTCCGGGATTTGATGAATGCCCACTTACCGTCTGTCAGACTAGAGTAGTGCAACGCCTGTGCCCGAATGCCAGCATGTCTCAATCTCCGATCGAAACTTGCGTGGTTCCTTTGTGAAGCGCTCAACGGTTTGCTTAGGTGAGCCGGCAATCTGGCTATTTCTTAGCCAGATCAACCTCGCTTCTCTCTTGTTTGTTTATGCCATAGTGTAGGCTCCGAACCTCGCTTCGATCTTTTTATACCAACCCACGAAAACATGCAAGTGGTGGTTTTGATACGCAAGGGTATGCCATGAGTCGTATCAGCGGTGGAGCTACTTCTCTAATATGCACGTTTGTAAAGAGTTTGCTCACAGGTTTAACGCAGTCTGGTAATCCCAATTTCGATCGGTTTATAGTGCATTCCCCGCTTCCAAGTAAGTAGACGCAGCCATACATCGTTACATAACTCTCGGATATTGACAATGCCCGACGCTAGAACCATCATGCATTTCCTGAGCTACCAAACTTATCTCCCTGGTCCTTAACCGCTGCGCTGCACTCCATTATGAAGCTGATGAAGGATGCAATACCAGGGAGGATACCACGCTCCTCTAACCTGGCTTGAAAGCCACTCCTATTCCCCGCTAAGCTACGATAGTCTTCTGCGATAAGCGCGATACTTGAGGGAGCAAAATAGTGGAGGAGCAAATATTGGTAGGCCAAGCTGCCAATCTCTAACTTGAGGAGACCCGTAGAGATTCGATGTGGATACTCTTTTGCACCACGAATCAAAATTTGGTCGAAATCTCTTGTCTCTTGAGTAGATAATTCAGATATTATGACGAGGGCATGAGGAGCTATGTACAAACCTTTAAACCTCTGAGAGGAAAACGCCACGTCACGAGGAAATGCTGCGCAATGACGACTGTTTTAGTAATATGCCCACTAAGATTCAGAAAGGAGGCAAGTACCGGAAGCTTTGCCTTTCGATTCTGAGGACGATTGGTTGTTTGAAGACTCGGATTGTTGTGTTGTTGACCGACCTGCTTCCCCAGAGCCTTTGTCCGACTTCACTGTGTTCACAACTGGTGCTATACCAGCGTTTGAGCTTTGTGGATGACTATAACCAGAATAAATCGATTGTGTCTTGCTCGGCAGCGGTTGAAACCCACGCTGGTTGCCATCGGTTTGAGGATCGGCGTCGGTAAAGTCGAACTCTGTGAACAGTGTGTTGATGAGAGCAATCGTTTCATCGTCATTGTCAAAGTAATCGATGTCATCATCATTGTTCATAGGTTTGCTCGTCATTGATTGGTGCTTGGAGAAGACCACCGCAGCAGGCGAGGGGACAAAGTAAGGTACAGCATCTGCCGAAGGAGGAACAGGAGCTTGCCGATCGACAATGGCTGGGTGAGAAGGTGGCGCGGCTGCAGGAGTATAGATGCCTTCATTGTATGATCCCTGAGGATGTGCTTGCGGCCATGGCCACGACTCATCCTCTCCCGGGAGATCGGCGTCAAGATAAAAACGTTGAGCCCAGGGTGGAAGCTCTCTGGTGTCCACGCCAGAGATAGCGAGTGCGTCCATCAAATTTTCGCATCTGCAAACCTCTCCAGGTCGGTTTTGGATTGCTGCATAGGCCGAGTTTCTGTTATACACAAATCGGAGGTGGGTATCTTATTTGCGTGTGCTCGACACCCATCAACTCACTTTGTCGCGTGTATACCCGCACTCTTGAAGCGCTTGGGAATGACCCAGCATATTTTCTGCATTTTCTCTCGGTCTAGAACCATGATACGGGGTGGGAGGCACGTTGGAGATGAGGAGGCAGCGAAGGGGGCTCTGGAGCTCGAAGGAGAATACAGCTAGTAGTTGCTTGTCCCTTTAAAGGTTTTCTGGATACAATGTTGTTTCGATTTACGTCTCCTGCACAGCGCTCAGTATATTTAATATTTATGTCAATGAGAAGTTTATCTCATGTCGGTATCTCTGAGGTTCGGAAGGTCACGAGGTAGGCGTTCCCTCCGGTTTCTTAGATCGACATCGTAGTGAATCACTAATAGAAATTTGAAGCCTATGTACAGGTCAGTGTGAATCAAGACCGTGATTCACCTGTAAATCTTCCAGCTAACTTCTATTTGCAGCCACTAATCATATCTCCCGCACCATGGTCTCCAACAAATGTCATCTTTGTGCCGATTCCAGATCCGAGCCCTAAATGGTTATTTATAGATGGATTCCAATGCCGTACAAGCTTAAGCCTTCATCTCCGGGCTTCTCACGTCTTGTGGAACGTCGAAACTCCAACTACCACTCCCATTCGTCAAGACTCTGCTATCCCAGAAATCGCAAGTTTAATCCTTCAACGATATCATGTCAAACGTACCAGATCCTAGCACGCTTATTGATTCAGGTGAGCGGAGCGTTCTACTCGCTTTTTGCCATAGGTTTGAAGACCAACTGAGGACGATCTTTTCCCTTTCCACTTTT
This sequence comes from Tulasnella calospora MUT 4182, assembly GCA_000827465.1. NCBI lineage: Eukaryota > Fungi > Basidiomycota > Agaricomycetes > Cantharellales > Tulasnellaceae > Tulasnella > Tulasnella calospora. The sequence goes on from KN823443.1 coordinate 10,813, forward strand.
GCTTTCTTGCCCGTTTTGGGATTCCCTCTTCCTCCCTTCCCTCCTGTTTGCGGCCCACTCTACGATCTCTACAGCTCTTCAGGAGCTTCAATCGTTCAATCCTCGCCTCGCGTCGCTCAAGATTCAACGCAACGCGAGTCTCAGAGGTGTCACTCTCTTTGATTTGCTCCTCAAGATGCCGGATGACCGCGCCAAGGCCATAGTCGCGGCCCTGCCTACTGAGATTGTGGCCGAGTCCCTGTCCGCTCTCTCATCGGCAAGCCAAGCGGCGGCCTACATGGGGTCTTTGATGGAGTCGGGGAGACACATGGATGCAATCAACGCCTTCAGCGACACCAGCTTTGCGCTGAGCGTTGCGGACCTGTTGTTCCCATCGACTCTGCCCTCCGCTCCCGATGCTCCAGTTGCAGACAAATTGGAAGATTCGGCAGGCACTAGAAGCTCAATACACCCCAGTCCGACGTACCAGATCGAGCCTGCTCATCCCAATTCGCAAGACAACCAGAAGGCTCAATCCGAGCAAGGTTTGCAACCGAGCGAAAAGGCTGCAGGCAGTCCATCATCCGAAGAAGTGCCTACCGACATTCCATTCACGCCAACATTGGGGAGCACCGTCATTGGCAAGCGATTTACCACCTCATCCGACATACTTTCAACCACGAATGCCATCGCCCCTACTCTCCATGTTTCCCCTACCACCTTTCCTTCCTCGGCTATCGTTCAAGCTTCAGCCCCAGAAGTGGGTGTCATATCACCCAAAGCGGATGGTAGCGCGGATGTCACACCTTCGCGTCCCATGGTAGCTTCCAAAGCAACTCTCACCAATGGACCCCGAAAACCCGCAATCTTCAGCGTTCCCTCCCACGTAGGATTGCCACTGAATACCCAGTCTTTTGCGTCCTCAAGGACTCCTAACACCTCCCAGTCTAAACCAAAATTTCAACCATCAGCAAAGCCAACGTCAAACCTACCTCTTCCCTCTTTCGATTCTACATCATTGCAAAATAATTCCAACCTTTCTGGCCAACATTTCAGCCCAAGCTCACTGCCAACGGGTTTGCCCATTCGTAAATCCGAAGCGACGTTTGCCACTGGCGTCTCACCAAACAAGATCGAATCTCCTCATATTCCAGCGTCAAGGACATCCTTTCCTTTGGCGCCCAAGCCTGAAGGGGAAACGATACACGTGACGCTTGACCCCTTTCAACACCGCCCAAGCCAAACCGTATCTCCTGGCCGTGGATTTCAAAATGCCAAACCAGTACTGAGTGGCAGGCACGCCAAGCACCCAGAGCGAACCCCGCTCCTCCAACTCAACTCCGAATACCCATACAACACCAACAGAGATCGAGGCGCTGATCCATTCTATGGCGAAGACATTCAACGCGAGCCGCAACAGAACCCGCATCTCCCTTCAGACGAAACGGAAGCCATGGTCCATGAGGGATCGATGGAGCGGGACCTCCCAGCCACGAATGAAATCGCCACTTCCCAGGAAGATGAACCTCTCGAGTACGACTCCAACATTGACGATGGCGATCCTGACGATGACGAAAATGCAGAGTGGAGCTGGGAACATAACAAAAAGAAGGCACAGGAGTGGGAAGTGGAATTGAACGACATCCTTTTCAGTGACCCCTGTTACACGGCACCACTTTTAACACGTTGGATGTACAAGATTCGCGTTAAAGGTCGGTCTGAGGCTCTCCTACATGCGATCTATGCTCACCGATTGCTACCCTGCACAGCTCAAGGAGCGGAGGCTTACAAAAGATATCGCGAAGAGGAGCTATCCGATTATATGGAGATACCCGAGCGTGTCCGAAAACATGCTGGTGCCGTCTGGCGCTTGGGCTCTCGTTTTGACTGGCACGTCCGTGTTTTCATGGCCAAATGGGCCCATGCGTATAGTAAAGCCGACGAGTCTACACGGAAGACTATTTTGGACCAGATGTGGGATGAGCTTGTCGATCGCTTTCCCGATGCTTCTCCAGATCATCCGATCCGGAGTCTATCAGCAAGAGGAGGCAAGAGTCTCGTACAGAAGTACAGGAGAGTCAGTAACGGTTCATTGGCATTTACAAGTTAACTCCTGCTAATTTTTTCGTCTCCAATAGCGCTATACCTCTTGGATTCATACTGTGTCCCATAATATGCGGCAGACCGAACTGGTAGCCGGAAATCATACATCCGTCAAGTTCCTACAGCCAAGAAGGGTTCCTGGTCTATACAAAGCCTTGCTCGGAAAGGCGCGAGCCACTACGGGCTTTGAAGCTTGGGCAGAGGATGACAACGTGAAGGCCGATATCGAAGAGGAAATAGACAAGGAGCTTGTGAAGATGGGCTATACCCGACCAAGCAAGACGAGGAATCAGGCTGCAATTGGCGTTAGGCGCAGGATTTTGAGCACGAAGTTCAAGAAGCTGCCAGAGGAAGATCAAAGAGCCTGGGCTGAAGTAGCTAAGACTGGTTTGAAGCCGGGAGCCAGAGACTCGTACGTCATTTTTTCCGTATCTCAGACAGTGCTAATATAGTATTGGCCTTCAGGATGGTCATGGTCGATAATGCCTTCGATTTCTCAATTGACATGTACTCGAGACTCGCGATGGATGCTGGCATGAGAGTCGTGCTTCTTGCCGCAGGGCGAGGTGAATCTGGATTCCCCATCCTTGTGTAAGTGCTTTCGCTCAGAGGGAGGCATCGTGTTTACATAATTTGCGCAGGCAAGAATTCAGCCCTTCATTTAAGAATGGTCAATTTCTGGCTACTAGTCTTGGAAGACGCATCAAGCAGGAGTGGGGGGAATTCGTCAAGCAGGTCTTCACGGGTACGCAGGTATCACGCAGGATCGGAGAGCACTGTGAATAACGTAGATCCTTCCTGTAGTTGACTCCTCCGAAATACTCGAGATCGAAGGCGGTGAGCTAGTCTTCCACGAACCGGAGGGCTCCCGGAACCACCTCAACACTGCAGGAAGCACTGAGCGCAAGAGAAGCAAGGCAAAAGAATCTGTTCTGAACACGGTCTTTGAATATTCCCCATTTAATCCACCACCTGACTGCAATACAAGGAAAAAGAAGGACATGTTTCTTAGCAAATGGGCCCTGGGTCTAATTGGTGCGTGTTTCCCTCACAGTCTGGCCGAGCCATTCTCATTCGTCCCTCAGAGCAATTTACTGGGCAACGAGCAAATTGGAAGAGCATAAGCCAAAACCCAGACAAGTATGTAGACCCTCGGCGCATGCCTATCGATCCAGAAGACCTGAGAAAAGAGCGACGTCTCACGTTTACGGACCCCACTCGGATGGCTCACAAACCGTTCGACGCTGTCTGGGAGCACATATTGGGTAGCGCCCGTGGTTCAATCTCGGAATCGGATGCCTTCTCCATTAAGGCTTTCGACGCCCATCGCTTCGTCCCGAAGATTGCCGTCCCAAACCAGTCTGTCCATCACGCTGCTGTCAACGCCTCTAAAACCAAACCTGTTAAGACGAAGGGAAAGGCACCAGTTGCGGGTACGAAAGGAAAAGGCGCTAGTGGGAAGGGTAGAAAGAAGAAGGCCCAAGAAGGGGATGAAGAGGATTTTTCTGGGGAGCTCGACCAACTCGACGATGCGGATAGCTGGTCCGACAGATCAAATGGGCACGTGGAGGATTCTGTTGCAAGTCGGAGTCGCGGTCATCGACGACCTTCTTCATCGTTACCTAAGAAGCAATACTTGCCCCGAGAAGTAGATGACGAGCAAGGACTTCATAATTCCCATTCCGACTCCGACGACTCGACAAAAGATCCGGACTGGACCAATCCCGACGATCATTGCGCCAAGCAACAATCTCACCCCTCGTTTAACATGGGCCGTGCTCCATCTTTCACCGCGCCCGCCCCGATATCTTCTCGTCAAAGCTGCGGTCCGGACTCCGAGGGTGACGACATCAATCATGACCAGGATCATGGCTGGCAACTCGATCCCACAGACGGGAGCGCAATATCTCTTGAATGGGGGATAGATTCCCTCTTTCATCCCGATATCCTCAATGTAACTCCGGAACAGGAAAACGGATTCAAAGATGTGAGTGCCATTAGTCGCTAGTGCCCGTACCAAGTTCACGCTGACGCTCGATGCTTTGTAGCATTGGTTGTCATTTACAGATCACGGCGCTAATGCGCAGCAGATTGGAGCACATCAACGCAGCCTCCCACTCAGTCAGGCAGGGCGCGCACGAGCCTCAGTTCAGCTACCGGATGGGATTGATCTCGCCATGTGTCTGTCACATCTATGGCATGTCTTCCAGGTCCCTGACGTCACCAAGGTTCGTTATTTACATGCTCTTCTCAATCTGGGTGCCTAACTTTGTTCACCGGTCGGCAGCCCCCATCCAAGGCGGTATCAATGAGCGACACAGAGTTGGATGGCATTGACCCAGAACATCATGTCCGCATGGTCGTCGCCGATATTCTCAATGTTGAATGTGCTCTTCCTTCCGTCAAGTTCATCGAAAGCACCCTAGCCACAGCCCCTAGCGCTTTCAACGCAATACTACGCCACCTCGAAAACATTCTTTCTGCCTACTCCGATCACATCATTTCCTCAAGCGAGATCATTCAATACGGTGACCTCAACCTGCTTCCGATGCTTCGGCTCGCAACTATCGTAGGGTCAAGCGGGTTCATTCGCGACCAGGGCAAGTTTGGACACTATTGTTCGACTGTCCAGGACATGACGGATAGGCTCCTAGAATCTTGGGCAGCTATATCCCTCGTCCGATACTTTGGAGAGGTATTAGGGAGGTCGGTAGATCTTTGGTGGCGCAAAACAAGCAACCATTCTCACCTCGGCGACCTTTGGCTTCGCTTTGATGGACTGTGGAAGAGAGGAATCAACAGCTTGGTTGAATCGCTTCGCGCTGGGCGTACCGATGTAGGTGATTCGTTTAGCGTATTGATTATGGTCTAACATACCGACATTCGTGTTTCGTAGCTCTTCAAGCTGACACTGTTTTCGCCATCAAGCAGTGAGCCTCTTCAGAAATTTGTCGAGTCGATCCTCTCCCAGGCCGCTTGGTGGACGCCTACAGACAAAACTCTTCCCGTTCTCCCATCCATCAGAGGAAAACTCTCCATTCACGATTCCGACACCTTCCCCATGCTCCTATTGGTTGACTGGGCAAAAGCCACGTTTATCGATCGCGCTGTTGCCATGCTTTTGCTTATGGCAGGAGCAGTCCAAATCAGCTCGGGTCGTGTACGGGATACCCAAAGCTCGGGCTCATTTCATTTAGACCAGTTGCTGGACGTCGTTTGCAAGATATCAAGCAATATTGATGGTACGCTACTTCCCCCTATTTTTAACTCAGTCGCTTACCAATTTGCGTCAGATTGCACCCTTGAGGATGGACCTCGGGCGCCAACGACGATTGACCGTTCACCCTTTATCGCCGAAGTCGCCGAATGGGTTACTGTGTGGCAACGTGAAGAAAAGGGGGCTCCCGGTACCCGTTTGTGTGAGTTTTAGTCAGCATGAGTAGTTGATAATCGCTTAACAAAGTGGATTCAACTAGTCCAAGAAATTCGAGCTGCCTCTCTGGACAAGTCCACCCCCCATCCGAACTCGCCCCCAGCAAAGACGTTCCAGGACACCTCCGGAGCTACTGTAATTCACTGGCCTACTCCCCTACGCCACGATGCCAAGCAGGAACTGCCGTCTGCCGAAATTCCCCTTGTTCTACCAGCGCTGGAGCCGAACGCCGGGGTCTCAGACTCCAGCTCCAACGCAAAGCCCTCTTCCTCTGGGGTTGCTATGCATCTAGATCAAGAAAATGCCGGAAATAATGAAAAAAAGCGGGCGCTTTCTCCGGAACCTAGCGTTGTTCACATCGATCGGGTTCTTCGGGCTTCCGATGAAGCCAAGGGACTAGAAGTTCGATCGCAAGAGTTACCCCTCATCCCTGACGCTATTGGAGTCGAGCAGGGAGATCCTTTCCCGAAGAAAAAGCGAAAGACCAGCGGCAAGGTTCAAGACACGGAAAGTGTACATTCACTCCCCCAAAGAGCTCTCCGTAGTCGTCTCGCTCCATCTGCACCACAGGACAAGGCACCGACAGTACCTGAACAGCAAGACCAGCTCACCACTTCCAAAGAACCTGAAATAGTGCAAGGTGGAGCCCGACGATCCGCTCGTCAGGTTAAACTATCCG
>KN823445.1:4801-20906 GCA_000827465.1 Tulasnella calospora MUT 4182
GGGAATATGGGGATGACAGGCAAGCTTTTCTTGTCGTTTATTTTCACTTTTTACTCCTGATTCTACCAGTATTTCAACTTAGCTGCGCATTGTACGACCCACCCACCTCCCTGCACAAAGATCGCAACGACAGCAAAGCACACCACCGCCGCCTCCAGGAACGTTTATGTGATTAAAGGCAAGGCTTTCCTGTCTTTATTCACTCTTTTACTCTAATTTCAGCACTTTGCTTCGACCTAGTGTCGACTCGTACAATGACCCCCAACTCTCTCCACGAAAATCGCAACAATGGCAAAGCACGCCACCGCTGCATTTGGGAATGTTTATAGTGACTGCAGGTAAGGTTTCCCTGCTGTTCATTTGCTCTTTCTACTCTCATTTCACTACTGTACTGTAACTTAGTGTCAACTCGTACAACTCGGCCCGCCTATCACCCGAAGATCACAGTGACGGAAAGCACGCCACCGCCACCTCCGGGGACTTATCGCAGACGCACACTGAACAGGGTCCAGTCGCACTTAACCGTTTGCACATCCCGAGCCCCACTGAGGACGAAAAGGCCTGGTACATGCGCTGGCACTTTGGACCATTGTATGTAAGTTTTTCGTGCCATTCATTCACAGATTTGATGACCATTTATCACAACAGCTCTGCACGTTCAGCTATCACACATTGGTATTACAGTATCACTGCAAGGGAAGCTCCATCAACCTGCAAGGCAAACCATATGATCACCTGTGTGAGTGCTGGAGCAGTTTACCCATTTACTTGACCACACACGAGGGGTTTTTTATATAGTTTTCACAACCGCTCTAGTTGTTTGATACTTTACATAACTTGTTAGTTTTAGTCACAAAATATATTTATGCCAGCTTTGGGTGGTAAATATCACTATAACCTACAAGGCCTACTGTGCTAAATGCCTTAGGTGCTACATATCTATGGCAGCTACACAGCTACAGATGACTACAAAACCTACGAGGCTACAGTGCTACATTGCCTACATGTCTATGGTACTACAGCTGCCTACACCGTGCTACATAGTTTGAGGTTGCTACATGGGACTACAGTGTCCTGCGTAGTTTGAGGTTTCTACATGTGACTACAGTATCCTACATAGGGTGCATAGTTTTTGATTTCTATGTAGACTATATATGTTGGCCTTACTATGTAGGTATTAGCATTTTGCTGATTTAAATCAAGCGCCGCTGTTTTAATTTATGATGAGAGCCAGCACGGAGGGTCATAGGGAAACTCAACGCACTGACCCATGCCTGTAGACACTATCCCTGGAGGAGCCTTTCTGACTCGGTTCGCCGCCCTGTTTCTATCGAACCATAGTTTTCGCATTAGATCTGTTACTGCGCTCCATTGTTTTACTAATTCCTTGCCGTGTCCTGAGGAGATGAGTAATGCATGGCTATCTGACATTTTGTTCCGGGAGACCTCTCGGATATCTGAACTGAGCTGTTCCCAGAAGCTCCCCAGCTGTTCAATGGCCTGTCTGAGATCCTGAGTGCAGCGTCGGATAGGTTCCAGACGTATCTTGAGGGCCATTGTTGAGGGCGAGAGATGCTCACGTGAATCGAGCCACCATATCGACCAGTGATGGACTGCGGTGTTTTCTTCCAAGAACTTCTGTTTGGTCCCAACATCCTGTAGCCAACGCTCCGCAAGAGCCCATTGCCTCGATGACCCTTCGACAGCCCGAGCGACGATTTGACATGCACCACCAAGCTCTGTTGCAACGTCCGCCCAACGCACAACACAGTCTCGAATTGCTCCTTCGTCAATGTCACTGAGCCAGTATTCAATTATTTCGAAGTAACTATCTTGAGTGATATTGACCAAATAATATTCCAATCGCTTGGAATCTCGAAGCTGGGCTTCATGGACCATTATAGACAGTTCTTCCGTGACGGTTTTGTCTGAATATTTGCAAAGTGCTTCGCAGAAGTCGTCTATGTGTACTGGGAGCTGCTTCAGGATGGTAGAAAGTTTTTCAAGAATTATGTAAATCTTGGGCCACCGAGTTGCTCTGAGAATCTCATCCTAGAGTGTCGTTGAGCGCTGCCGCCTGGAATTGGAGAGTAGTGGCTCACCATGATTAGGAATTATGTAATTCTACGTGTGCTTTGCGGTAGGCAGAATCTCGAGCGGGCCCAAAGAAGGTGGAGATGATAGCGTGAATGGGGACGAAGATCATCCCAGTATACATACATCGGTTGGAACAAACATTCACAATCTACAGGCCAGGTACAAAGGAAGGGGTGGCAAAAGGCACCTAGAAAAGACAACGGGGAGAATACATGCCGGATCCAGAAACGTTGTTCGAGACAGTGGAGCAGCTGGTGTGACGTTGATAGTGTTGTTGCCGGGTCCAATTCTGCAAGCCCACAGGAAAACATGGTGGAAGAAACAAGAGAATCATTAACCCTCACCCAGAATGAAAGATCTAGAGAAACAGCTATTGTAGCGTTGCCAGAGCTGTTTCATGTCTCAGGGTGGACTTGAGACGCTGCTCGACTCGAGCAAGAATGCGGCTCCAACTCTGATCATTATCATGATTCGTGTCGCAATCCATGCCAGACAAAGAAACGGTCTTGCCACTCTTAGCTACAGCCCAAGCAGATGTGTTGGCTGGTACCTTAAATATTCGCGTTCTCTATCCGAAAGAAACACCTATCGGAAAACAAAGTGTGTAGGAGCTCGCGTCTGTTAGAGCAGTGGAAGACAGGCCCGCCCGAGCACGCTCGAGAAAGTATTTAGCAGCTGGGTGGCGTTCAAGTAAATGAGCTACATTGAAAGTACTAGTACCATTAAGTCTTTAATGAAAAAAGGATGGGCATGTGATAATAATGAGTCAGAGAAAGGGAAAGAGTGGAACATGAGAATGGGTCGATGACCAAAAAATGGTAAAGCACTAAACTATAGAAAGAAGGATGACCAAATCCAGGCACCATGAACAGTCAAGGCAAGCTCATCGACCTTCAGGATACGCGCTTGGTGGTTGGAGGAGGTGGGTTGGCAGCATCGGTATCGACGGACTGAGTAGAGGGATGGGATTTTCAGCTGCGAGTGGAAGTTGCCATAGTCACGGCAAGGGAGTAAAGAGCGATGGTGGAAGGGCGAGGAGTAAAGACTGTTGAGCCACAGCCTTCACACCGTGTTGGACATGGGCCGAGCTTTATAGCAAAGACATCGCCCAAATTGAGACTTGGAGACGGACTTGTGGATCTTGCACTTGAGGCAGGGATTGCCGTCTTGGGACCAACAGATGGGCTCGTGCTGAGGTCAGAATTAGGAAGGAAGGTCAAGTCAAGATCGCTGATGGGTGAAAGCGCGAGAAGGGATGATGTTAGTGAAATCGGGGACTGCAGGGACATAAGCTCATTGGCGTCGAAGTCAAATTCATAATCGTCTGCATCGGGAAGGTTGAACAACATCCGGTTGCTTGTCATGGTCGAAAGCGATGAAAGGTGATCTGTTAAAAATGAAAGTGCGGATCAAGAACTTCCAGGCAATGAGGCAAGAAATAAACTTACGTGCCGGATGACTTTTTTCTGACATGGTGACTCAAGAAGACTGCTTAGAAAGGTAATAGCTCCCAGTGAGATGAGGGTGATGGGGTCAGTGAAAAGGCGGACAGCTTTTGAACGAGGTAAGGATTGACACATACCGAGGGCGAAGTGTATATAGCGCCCATCTTGAGGCATGAGGCGAGGCACTGGTCATCGGGAATGAAAGGCGGCGAATGATATGCCGATGTAAAACGATTCATGGTTGAGTTCAGAATGGGAGAAGACGTGCGGGATCCCACGTCGAACTCAGGCTGTTTGCGTGAGTCTTTGCCAAACTTCCTTGCTCACTCTTCGCCATTAATATATGACCATGCTGCCAACATTCCTGCTATACTCTCACCTTCTTTGCCCTCCTGACAGTCATGGCCAGGATTGATCCTGAACCCGATGACTTCTCCGGACCTCCAGCATACAATGAAGGCGAGTACAATCTTATGCGTCTCAAGCGTGCTAGGAGTTATAAATTCGAGACCGGACTGACGCCCCGATGCTTCGATTCCCAGATACGCAACCCAAGTCCAGCCCAATGTATGCAAGTGTTGCCTCACAGACGGATCCGACAGCCTGCATATGTGGACGCCTCATGCTAACCGTTCGTGTTGGTCCAGATGTGGAGCACGTCCCATGTTCTGCATGCCACAACAACCCCGCGATTGCTGCCATGACCTTACGATGCGGTCACTCTATCTGCTCTTTTCATCTTGGCTTTTTTATTGATGGGTTTCGTACTTGGCAAGCCCAGCAGGGAGCGTCCACCTCGCCCGCATTGACTGAGACAGGAGCCGCCCTACATCCACCTGTCGAGTCTCTCGCCACACTCTCTCTCTCCACCATTTCAGAAACCCATGGACCCAGCGGTACAAGCGCTCTTCTTTGGTCCATATTTTGCATTTGGTGCTCACATTATTTACTTATTACAGGATCAACCGATGAGCTGGTAGCCGGTGGGGCAATACTGGCACCAAGCGAACTTTTGTCAGCCAGCGACGACACACCGTTCATTAATCCAGATCTCAGTAAGACTTATATTGTTATTGTTCTCTGTGTATGTGCTTACGCTTCAAATGTATACAGAGCCAGTGGCGCCTCAGCCTTTAGTCCAGCCATTCTCTTCAAGTACATCAACAGAATCGCCCTACCCTGATCCCTCTTCACCCAGCTCCGCATCAGAGTCGTCAGAGTCGTCAGGAACATCGTATGGATCGTGGACCGCAGATGAAGCAGCCGAGGCCAATGAACTTATGGCAGCATATGAGGCAAGAGAGTTCGGAAACGAAGCGGAAGTCGACTGGTTGTACAACAATGTAGAGATGCATAACGCCGAAGCTCAAGAAAACGCGAATTGAGATTCTGACTTGGATTCGATAGCACATTTGCTTGCCGGTACTACTCTGTTTACTGTAATGCGCGTGAATGCAGATGATTTGCGCTACATGGGCGTTGTTGCTTGACTGAGGCTTGATCAGGGCTTGACCACAGCACTTCAGAAAAATATGAGAGGAATAAGACAAAATATCTGAGGTAAGGGATCAATTGCTATCATTTAATGAGACCTATTCTCAGTTCCTCAGCTCTCTTTGAGGGAGCAATGAGTTGCTACTGGCAGGTAAGCATTTCTCGGTCAGTCGAGATTCCAAGACCTCCCACGCAACAAGCAAGCAACCTCCTACTACCCCTCCCACCTCGATCCACGACCCACGACCTACAACCCTCGACTCTTATAAGCTTTGTACAATGAGAAGTTTGCCTTTCCAGCACCAGCTCCCAAATGCCCCCCAAGCGAGGCCCAGCACGATCCTCGGGTTTTGTGTACTGTGACCATTGCAACAAAGTCGTCTTGCATCAAACCTCCTGGCGACACCACCTTGAAAGCCAACAAACTGCTGCATTGGCTGCCAACCTCCAGCTCCCATTGGCGCCTCAGCCTCCTCCTGATGGTGCCGACTCTCCTCCACTCAGCGATATATCGCTCACCTCGATGGAGCTAGCATTGTCCGATATCCACCCCAGCGACCTTGATGACAACAACAACAACAACAACAATGACAACAACAACAACAACAACAACAATGACAACGACCTTGCGAACCTCGGCGTCATCCTTCCATCACCCAATCCTCCCTCAGAACCTGGAAGCGATGAAGAAATGCAAGAGCTTTCCATGCTCTGTGAAGAGATGCAGGTGGAAGATGAAGACATACCTGGAGAATTTGAACTATGGAGTCCCAGCGTTGATATCGATGCCAGCATTAGTGTTGATGACTTGGAAATGGAAGAAGTGCCGGATGATGGCGGATGCGAGAGTGGGAGACAGGGCGGTGAGGTGAATTTGGGGCTAATTTGGGATGGGTTACCCGGTTTAGTAGAAGATGAGGAGGAGGAGGAGGATGCTGGTGCCATTCAACTCACCACTCTCGACGCAATCTTTGACAACCTCAGGAGCACCACACCCATCACAGAGACATCCACCTTCACTTCCAAGGCCCCATCACCCTCGACATCTCCGCTACCTGAGCTCTTTCTCCTTTGGGATTTGAAAGCCGCTCGAAACCGTATGTACCACTATTACACTGAAGTGGATATTAAACTTTTAGACTTACATGTTTTGACTTTCAGGGGCTGCCAAAGGGATACCCACTGACTCAACGGCATGGATATCAATCAAGACCTTCAAACTTCAAATGGAAGTCAACTTGGGGGCTAATGCCTACCAGAAATTCCGTGCAACATTCGACGATCTCAACCTCCCCTCGCTCGGAACCTTGCGGCAGGAAATGTACGAGCTTTGCGGCCTTGAACCCAAGCTGTACGACTGTCGCAAGAACTCCTGCATGTGCTTTGTTGGACCATATGCCAATCTCACAGCGTGCAGGTACTGCCAACACAAACGCTTCAATTCAGATGGCCGACCGTTCAACCAATTTCACTATGTCCCTCTCATCCCGCAGATAAAAGCCCTGTATGCTGGGTCAGTATCGGCGACGGCAATGCGCTACAGATCCATTCACGAACTTGACAACTTCCTCGACCCTGACCATCGCATTACGGACATTTACGACTCCTCCCTCTATCGCGAACTTCGCGTATCCCAAATTGCAGCCAACGGGCATACCCTCCCAAATATGTACTTTGAAGACCCTCGCGATGTACTTCTTACTGGCCTCACCGACGGGTTCCAACTCTTCCGTCGTGGCAAGCACACTGTGTGGCCTCTCCTATTCATCAACAACAACCTCTCACCAACTGAACGGTACCAAACTGGGAATTGTATTTGCGCTGGCCTCATACCAGGGCCCAACAAGCCCAAGGACCACGACAGTTTTACATACCTTGTTGTCCAGGAACTGGTCAAGGCCGCGGTTGGGGTAGATGCTTATGATGCTGTTGCAGATGAAATGTTCAAGCTTCACATCTTCTGTCCTTGGAAGTGCGGGGATATGCCGGCAGCAGCGTCGGCGTATACCGGGGTAAACACCATGGCACACTCCATCCCTGTCGCATCTGCCCAATCGGCATATCCAACTCGTCCAACCTTAATCATTACATACCAATCACTCGTCCCCCTGACTACCCACCGTCCCAATTCAATCTCTCCAATCTCCCCCTTCAAACTCACTCCCAGTGGATGCAGCAAGCCAGGGAGGTGGACCAAGCACCAACCCAGACTGCACAACGGCAACTCTCGCAATCCTACGGAATTAACCGTGCCGCCATCACGAGCAAGATACCTGGCTTCACATTCCCATGGTCCGTACCCTATGACTTCATGCATCTTCTGGAAAATACGATAAAAAACTACATCAACCTTATTTCTGGAGAATTCAAGGAGCTTGGGCCAGGAGTCGAGTCATATATTATCCCTAGCGCAATTTGGAAGGAAATTGGATCAGCGACCGCAATCAGCAACGACACCATCCCATCCGCCTTCGGTCGTCATCTTCCCAATGTCGCCCGGCCTGAAGACAGGACGTACATGACTGCCGAAGCATATCTTGTTTGGGCAACCATGTACTCCCGCATCCCTCCTTCGGGGCTGCTTCTCTCAAAACCGCTACTACACGCACTGGTGCCGGTTTATTTCAATCATCGAAAGGTGCCTTGACTTTGAGTTGATGTCAAAGGGTCGTGCCAAGCTTCGAGAGGATATCCACATCTGGTATTCAGAGTATGAGAAGTATGTACAAGTAATGATTGCTTGTGTATAACATGTTGATGATGTACTATTGTTCTCAGGATCTTTTACCAGTATAACACCCAGCGCCTGCCGGCGTGTCTCCTCACCATTCACGCGTGGATCCACATCCCCGATATGATCGAGAAATGTGGTCCGCTCTGGGCGTATTGGTGCTGGGTGATGGAACGCTTTTGTGGCCAACTCAGTCGAGCTGTTAGCTCGCGAAAATGGCCCTACTCATCACTCAATCGCCGAATTCTCGAAATCGGTACGCTCCACACAATCCGCCATATGTACTCCCTGGAAGATTGTCTTCCTGCCTACACCTCTATGTACAACAAAAAAACCTTCCCATCATATCATGATGAGACCAAGTTCCCCGAAATCACGCTCCTGCACCCTTGCACTGTTCTCAACCTCAAGTCCAGCGACTTCTCCTCCCTTCAGCGCATCAGCAAGTACCTGGCCACGCAGTATACCATCACCACCACTGTAGCTGATAGCTGCATCCCTGATCTTGCCGAGCAATGGGGACGGGTACAGATTGTAGATGCCGATATCGTCAACTCTCTTCATGGCTACTCTCTCAAAGAGGAACATCACTGCGATGCAACATTCATTCAGTATGAACTCGTGGTCAACCTTCAAGCTCATCGCCAGTGTGCAGCCCCGGTCTTTCAACCCAAAACTTTCTTCAGCCAACTTGAGAGGGTGTTTGTCATCCGCCTTGAACCATCTGAGGCACTCAAGACCACCAGCGTCACCTCATTGATCCTTATGGACGTCAATATGTGCGATACGTCACACGATGGGCACGGGTTCCGGGAGTATGAGAAGTTCCGTTATCGCGAAGTTATTGGGGGAATGAGCATTCGGGCTTTAGTAGGACGTATTTGAGATCGCGGGAAGTGGGTTTTTGTTCAGCGCCTGGGCGCAATCGAACATGCATCATTTGTAAGTTAGGGGAAGTTAGTGCTTGTTGTAATTTGCCGGACTGGTATTTTTCCCCTGTGTTATGTGAATCTGTATTCCACACTGTTTTGAGAATTTGGCTGAACATGCGCGGTCGTTTGCCCCCGGAATATACTATAACAGTGCCACGAGGATAAGGAATTTTTTCCCTCCATCCCCCTAAAACTTTCCCAGTGGTGGACTTCACAGCAATTGGTTTACGTCAGCTTATCTTATGGCAACGATTTCCAGCTCGCTTACATGACGTCCGCTGTCTGATGTATGTTTCAATCATGTTCAACAGTGACCCAATGCCAACAGTTGATCTATAATCCATTGACTCGGGACCCTCCACAATGCCAAAGGCGAAAGCTGCTGCTCCGAGCAGAACAGGAAAAACAGAAAACACCAGGAGGAACTTCTGGATATCCACAGTTCTGGCGAATGCGACAGTTGTAGCATCTGCATCGGAATGACATCTCGCTATATTGTTCCGGTTTTTCTGTGCATCAGCGCGAAGCTTAGTATGGTTTGTGTTGTTAGTTGTGGTCATTCGTATGTTGGTAAAGTTCTGAAACCACAGACCTGTCCTATGGACTTGCGAAGTATGAGTACCGTCTGGATTAGAGGTCCTGAACTTTCAAATATTCTCGCAAGCTCCCGCTGAATATTCGATGTAACGGTTGCGTCAACATTATGTTCCTGTCTGGACGCCAGAAGAACCTGTTTGGAAGCCGCTTTGCAAGCAACATGGCCGATGAGAGCGAAATCCGACGCAGTTCGAACGACTCGCGCAAAGTCAATTATCTTGGCCATGTGTAGATCACAGTTCCTCTCGTTACATCCTGCTCCTCTGCTCCTTCCGAGGCCACAAAGTATTAATGAGTTGGGGAAAAGCATTCTCTGAAGTCGCATTTCTGTGAACGCAAGGAAAGCCATGTTAGGGAGTGTAGCGTCACGAAAAAGAACCCGAAGGCCAAAAGCCTCATGTTATTTGAATACAGTCCCATGTCAGAGAGCTTTTGTATGAATTTTAGTGCGTCTCTCAGTGATTCCAATGCTTTTGGTAGATATGCTGTCGCTTCAGTAGGAGTCTTAATGAGAAAGTACTAGTGACTCGTCCGTGAATCGTTGGTGAATCGCGATCTGAAACTTACATTGTAGCCTGGATGGAAGGTCCCTGCATTCTGAATCTGGGACTGGTTTGTACTAACTGCTGGGATATCGATAGCAGAAATTGGACTCTTGATGGTGAGGCGCCATCTTCTTTCTAACAGTTGCTTGGCTTGTTCCTCTGTTGTCAGATAGGTTTGATTGAGGCGGCAAAGAGAATGAGATTCCTGCAAGGTCATCTGGAGAGATATCTAAGAGGTGGAAGGTATGATGGTATAATTCCTGTGAACCTCGCACTTGTTGCTAATAAATCTGGTTTGACCAACTGTTCTTTAGTTGGATCCTTCCCGCCTTATCGCCTTACCAACGGAAGCCGAATAAAGGCGAAATACTAATGAGGGGCGATAAAACAAGAGTCAAAGTAGCATTAGTTACAACGGTCGCGATGCAAGTACTGACTCTCAGGAGTGGAATGGTCTCAACCGGGAATGTGTATACGGCCGCAAGCGTCCTAGTCGCACACATGCGTAGCCTCTATTCCACATCATGTGTCAGCTCCCTATGCAGCACCTTCTGCGGCACACGCAGAAGATACTGCAATTACATGGTTGTAGAACACCTACGTTCTGAAAGGCTTCATATGCTGAGGTTGGTCGAGTGGCGAAGTAGGACGATTCCACCCATACCTGTAGATGTGTACGTATAACAGACCCCAGCCTCCTCATTGTTTAACGAACCTGGGGACAATACTGATAACCCACCCTTTATTCACTTCTGGACAAGGGCTCCAAACCCATATGGCCATGTATATATATGGCCCAAAAGGAAAGATAGAGATACCAGGGGGGAACCCTCTTGATGGGTTGCTGCTGAGTGCACTGCCCGACCTCGGAATGCCACAGTCCCTTTGTGGGCCTGTTAGGCAGTACACAACAACAGCACAGAATGTATTCAATAACAAGGAATCTGTGAGGTCGTGCTGTTTACAACGCCTCCCCTAATCGTCTTTTTTATGCACCAGTTCAAGAAATAAGCGGAGGAATGGCTCACCAAGTTGTCGAATGATGGGCCACCGAACATGGAGTCCTACGGGTCCATTATTCACGAGCTAGATGTACTGATTAGTTTCCACAAGCAATCTGTGGGTCTGAGTGATTAGAATCAGGGTATGAATCCCTGCTGACGAGTACTCTACGTTAGTGGCTTCCCGAGCCATCCACATCGTCAGAGGCAGGTCCCTGGATGGCCACCCCTTGGGAGGTGCCTCCCAGGCCCGCAATCACTGCGCTGCAGACCGGCACCTCCCGTATCTCGGAGAGTCATTCCCCTGTTGGTGGCCTGGACGTCGCATGTGCTGGAACGGCTAATCCTGGAATTAATTGCGGGAGCAAAGGCTTCCCCAGTGAAGTAATGTTGCCTCCTCTTTGCAGCTCCAGGCAGTACAAGCCCACAACAAATGCCGCGAAAGA
Organism: Tulasnella calospora MUT 4182; assembly: GCA_000827465.1. Classification (NCBI taxonomy): domain Eukaryota; kingdom Fungi; phylum Basidiomycota; class Agaricomycetes; order Cantharellales; family Tulasnellaceae; genus Tulasnella; species Tulasnella calospora. The sequence continues at coordinate 16,090 of KN823445.1, forward strand.
AGTGCACAAATTATTACTACCTTTAACCAATATGCAAACAGCTTGGAGTTCATTGGGTGAGCAAAGCGTATCTTCATGGTCAACCCGCACATGCATCTGACAGACTCCCCATTGCTTATCCAGCCAGCTCAGAGAGACTGAGGAGGCTCAGAAACTGATCGTTTCTGCTTCAATCCCTCTTTTCATTTTTGCCGATTTCGTTCAGGAAGTACAACTGGCTTTGACAGAAGCTATCCAGTTACTTAACAATACCCAAGCTACCCAAGAGTCCTTATCACTTGACCTGGGGCTTTGGCATCGTCGACTTAAAGATGCGGTGAAGGTTATGAGACAGCGGTCAGTCGATTGGAATGGGATGGTATGCATAAAATATGACTCAAGCCACTTTGATGCTGGTACTAAGCTATTTACGCTCCTTTGCATAGATGGAAAATCAGCTGCTGGCTGTTGTGAAGCAGGGAGATGAGGGTCTCACCGAAAGGAGTGGCCGTTTTGTGAGCCGTAACTCTGAAAATTGGAAGGTCCTAGTTGACGCGCTCGAGCGCTCTCTCTCGTCGAGAACGGAAGCAAATGCGATCGTCGAAGTCCGCCCAGAGCCTCGATGACCGCCAAAATTTACAGGAAGCATCTAAGGCTGATACTAAGACTTATGTTTAAGTTTGGTGTCCATCGCACAAAAGCCGAATAGCAATTTGCCTGTTTCTTTCCGACGCGAGACTTCTCATCCCTCCCCCCGAAAGCCGCCTGCACGACACACGAACCACGGCATTTATCACTAATTCGCTAGCACCATCCTTTTTGCTACATTTATGCCACCTATCTACCAGATATCGCGACTAGTGGAGCTGAAATGGGTGAGAAGTGAGGGGGTAAATTCACCCCCCAAATCGCGGCACCTTGTCCTAAGCCCCTCCTGGCGGAGGAGCTCGCGCCGGAGCTAAGGGGCTTACATCCGTGAGCCTAGGAAGGAGAGGAATGTTTATCTATCCGACACGATGGATAGAATCCATGGAGAGTGTTGTTAGAATAGTGTAGTTGGCGTTAGGTTGATGGTGCTGTTGCCACGTCCGATTCCGGGAGCCTAAATGAAAATGCATCAGGTCAACGAAGGGACGGAAGAAAACACGAACCCTCACTCATCATGGAAGATAAACGGGGGTTGAAGCGCAGCTAAAGTAGGTTGATGCTTCAGGATGGACTTCCGACACTGCCCAACTTGAGCATGGATGTGCCTCCAACGTTGGCTAAGCCCGTGGAAATCCAGTTTCGAAGCCCAAGCAGGACTGTGGCCGGCATCATCGTATTGCGTGATTACCTTCCGGAAAAATCTGGCGAGGTTCTCCAACGTAGAATGAAGAGCGGCGCACTCCTCTGCGAGGTGGCGCGAGGAGTCCAAGAGGCTTTGGTATTCTTCGGGGGAAGAATGAAGGGGCTCTTGCTGGATGACGAATGTCATAAACTTCCCGAAAAGAGACGCTTGACTATCTTGTGGTATAGGATGGGCCTCGTGAAATTCTAGAATCTTGTGGAAAGAGGCCCAGTCAGACCCGAATGATTGAAGTCGACTTTCTACCTGGTCGAAGCGGCAAGCGGCAAGCGACGCTTCCTGTCGAAGAGAGGCGAGGTAGCTCTCTAACACAGGTCCTGTTGGTAGAACTCGGGCATCGGCACTGTCAAATAGGCGTGTTGATCCGGTGAGGAAGGTCTCGATTGCTGGAAGGACGTATTCCAGGATTGCCGTCCACAGCAGGGAGTGCTGCACCCGCAGGTCTTTCTCAAAGTCTATCAAGTCTCGTCTTCGAGAGGCTGGGAGAATTTTGAGTATACCAGAGTTGAACTCAACAAGTGTTTCTGCGGTGGTAAGGACATGGCGTTCTATTGACGGCACAAGGGTATCGAACATTTGTGTAGCGAGGACGTTTTCTGTTGAAAGCTTTGGGAGTCCCCTAGTCAGGATATGTTGGTCGCTTGATGAAGGAATAGCTTACCTCCCATCGGCGATCAGGAAAGAATGCCGAGACGTCCATCGTTGACAAGTAGTAATGCGGTTTAAGGAGGGGGGGGATACGGGAGAGGAGCGTGCGCTATAAGTATGGACGTGTTTGGTTGCTCTCACACGGCATGTGTATTGTCGAATCCTCATTGGAGACAAAAGCAGGAGTAAATCAAAGTACAGCAAAACCAGAACCAAGAAATTTACATAGAACCAGAGAGGGGACGAGAGGGACGAGGAGCAGAGAAGAGAAACAGAAAACAGAGATAGCAACGAGTGTGAGGGGGTCTTGAGAATAAGATAAGGAATGGCAAGGGTTAGTAGCAGCGAGAAGAAAGGCAAACGAGCGGTACAGTTAGAGTAAGATGAAGAAACACATTTAGCTAGTAAGATTCCAATTATTGGTACGAGGGATATTTAGCGAGGGTCGCGTTGCAGGACTCTTTCCTCGATTGGTGAAGCGAATGCTTCGCTTGGTATCGGCTGCCCACTGACTCAAACAGCTTCCTCCCTCGCTGTGACCGGAGGTCTTGGACCTGAAGCTCCATCCAGACGGTGAAGTTGGACGTTCTGCTGGGGTTTGCGGTCGAGAAACATTGCCCGGTGGACCGTTATGGTGATGATGATGGTGGTGGTGATGCTGCCTGGAACCAGGTCGACGGCTGAGCGTACCAAGGTCGTGTTCCCCATCGCAACAAGCTCGAACGTTCTCCATAGCTTCGAAGCCTTCGTAATTCAGCTCGAAAGACAATTCGCTAGTGGAGTCGACGGCCTCGTAGTCATCGTCATCATCCGCGTAGCCCGCACTCTGGCGATACGAGCGAGCGGAGCGAGTGGGCTCTTCTGCGCCTCTTCCGCCCAGCGTAGGTACTCGACAGCTGGTGTTCCAGGTCGCTTCCCCATGGAACTTTGGATGGAGAGTTGGGTCTGGCTGCGCATTGCCCGGGGAATGATGCTGTACGAGTGCGTCGAATGGATGCTGCGAACACTTCGCGAACTAGTCATCAAGTTTCCGTGACTGCCATCCTCGGAGAATCTCCGCTGATGGGGAGATGCTATTGGTCGCGCTGGTGGGCCTCCCGTTGAACCATCCACCGGGACGGTGCTGGGTCGATCGAGAAGATATTTGAGAGCCTGAGGAGCAGTAGGTTAGCCGAGAACCTTTGATGTGATGGCGCGCTACGTACAGTGTACCAAATGTCATGCCGTTCCTTGTTTGGTGCAGTAAACTTCGTCATCCTCCCAAGCGCCGGGGACCTATGCGTTGAGGAGGCCTTCTTTCGCCAACTGCTTCTTGAATTGCAGCTTCTGTTCTTTCTCCCTTTGGATGGTGTTTTTGAGCGTGCCGATTTGGCGGTGAGCGTGGCCGAGAGCCTGCTTGAGGGTTTCCAGCTCGTTTGAGGGGTGGTTGCGTGTGAGAACGATGCCGGGTTTGGTAGGGGAGGGATCGGGTGAGGTGCCGAAGTCGTAGGCATGTCCAGTGGTCAGGAATGCAGAGCCATGGGCATCCAATTTGGTTCTCGAGGCGAGTGCAGACGTGAAGAAATCTTCGTCGTTGTGATAGTTGGTTGGAGTGGAGACCTCAGCTGGTGGGTTGTTGTTGCCCAGAGGACTCCCGAAGTGGTTCTTGCCGATCAAGGGTTCACGCTTGGCCATCTCAGTCTTCATGGTGTCGAGGGAAGCTTGGAGATCGCTCTTTTCACAAGTCAAGGCGGCAGCCTGCTTGCGCGTCTGAGCAACATTGGTCTCGTGCTTCGTCTTGAACTTGTCGTATGAAGCGGAAACCTTCTCATGCTCACTCTTGTGGTTCTCCGCCGCCTCACGTGCTCGGGTCAACTGACGAGTCGTCCGTTTGAGCTCCGATTCGGCTCGAGCAGCGGTTTGTTGCGTTTCTTTGAGGGCAGCCGTAGCCTCCTGGATCTTGACTTCCAAGTTCCAATTATCCTCTTTGAACCGGTCAGCGGCCGTCTCTTGCTGGCGGAGGTTGATACGAAGGAGGTCATTTTCTTTCTCCAAGTCGTCCTTATCGGCTTTCATGTCCTGGATGGTCTTGTCGCGCTCGTTGAGCAACGACTGCAGGCGTCGCACCTCAGTCAAGAGGGACGTGCCAATGTCGTACGCGAATTCTAGGTACGAGATTCATCAATCGGGGATGTAGGGACGCGATCGTGAGCCGTTTGGTACTTACTAACGTCATCCTGGCGATGAGCGGCGTTTTTTACTCTCCGAGAGGCTTAGGCCGGAGAAGGACCCTTGCTGACAGATGCATCGGTGGAATAATCTGGTTGTGGCTCCAGTGGTAGGTCCCGGAAGGCATCCTGATCTGGTGAACCATCAGGCGTACGCGCCGATGGAGGAGGCAAAGAGGACGATGGTCCATTTATCGACTTTGGGGTGGTTGCAAAAAGGGCGCAGGGGGCAAGGAGATTAGGTGGGAGACACGCGTCAGCCGAAATTGAAAACAAAAGTGGTGGCAAAAGGTCGCGTTCTCGACTGACCTTCGCGCCCCCAGCTGCGATGCTGGTCGATATTTTCTAGTTATCGTTCTCCCATGATTGCATTGCTTCGGATAGTTCGGTGTGATTTTGACGAAGTTCGGAGTCGTCATCGGGATCGGGAGTACGCGAACCGCTGCTCGCGATATGTTCATACCGCTCCAGCGCTGCGATACGCTCGTTTAGTTCAACTTGCTGAGCCAAGAGCTGCTGACCGAGAGCGCCAGCCCTTGCGAGCTGCTGTTCTTTCTCGTCTAGAAGACTCTGGAGTTGGGTTCTCAGGTTTGTAGTGGTTGGTTGAGCGATAAAAGGGTCATGGCCATTTGTGT
>KN823446.1:9502-24249 GCA_000827465.1 Tulasnella calospora MUT 4182
GGTAAGCGGAGCGTGACTTGACCCTGGATGGATTCGGTGGGCGGGGGATTCTTCCATCTCCGTGTTTGAGTGGGCGAGGACCCCGTCGAGATTGACCGAAAGGTCTAATTATCTCGAGCCCCACTTCCAGTATTGATGAGTAGCCAATTTAGAATAGCAAGTGAGAAGATAACACACCATCAGAGCTGTCACTATCCGTTGCAGCCAGTGATTGTTTGTAACAAACGTCTCCACAAAAGGCCGAGTCCCGCCGTTGTAGGTATGCACCACATTGGGTACAATATCTTGCTTTGCCCATCCTTGCGGGCGAACCTTGAAATTCGCAATTCAGCCAAGTTTTTGACCTAATTTTTTGGACCCCATACAGCTTACTTTAATCCGCTTGTTCAAGCACTGCCTCACTTGCGCCCAGTACAGATGGCCGCCAAACGATCAGGGGTTTCTTTCGGCCTCTATCAATGAAATGTATAAGTAAAATCTCTAAATAGTTGCTTCGGAGGTTGAGCGAAATGCTTATGTGAACAATGGAAGGCGCGGGAAGCGCTTTACACGAGTCGGGAGTTTACTGGATCCTGGACTTCCAAAAGTCGCGCTCACGGTATGATTAGCCTTGGAGATGGTCAATCGCTGTACTACAGCAGTACTCTTTGCTGGGAGTAATGTTCTTGAAGCTGCTAGTCGGGGATAGGGAGGCCGATGGGGTGTCGCTGCGATGCTGGGGAGGATGCTTGGAAAGGACTTCGATGGATGAGAGGCTCAGCAAACCTCCTTGGCGGCTACCCTTGAAGGAATAATGACATAAAATTTAGGTTTGTGGTTTTTGTTTGGGGTATTATCTCAGATCATCCCTTTCTCTCAGTGATCCGTTGCACAAAATCACGCGCTCGGCCCTGAATTGTTCATTTCACCCACCACCGGCATTCAAGATCTAGTCGTCTTCAAGATCCAGTCGTCTTTAAGTAAGCCTTGAAAATGTGTCTGTCCATGTAAATAAGTATGCAGTTGAAACCACTACCTTATGAGCTCGTGTGACGGATAACGGTTTCATCACCCCGGACGCGGCTATCTTATCTGACCTGAGCGGAGGTTGGTCAGCGCTTATCGTGCCTACAACATCTGCAAGATCTATGTCCCATTTCAGCTTCCTCATCAGCGCTTACGGAGCAGGCTACGCATTATCAAATTTCCCCAGATCTGCCAGACTTACAGGTGTTTGAGATCTGGCAGAAACCTGGTCAGCGCCCACCAGCGGAACCAATGATGGTCGACATCCCAACTTTGACCATTCATTTTGCACATTATTAGGACCCGTTCTGAAGAGAAAAAATCGGTATGTTTATATTATATCTAAATGTACACGCTATCCGAACGAAAGCTAGACTACAATATCTATAAAAATCGTCCATTGCTTCGCCGTCGGGTCCTCTAGAGGGAGATCTTGCAAAGGGAGGATGGTCAGCGGAGTACAGTATTTGGACGAAGTCTGTTGTGCTTACCCAATGAAAGTTCACCGGTAGCGAAAAGTGCGGACAGCAGCATCGCTTGTGCTATGGCATATAGATGATTAGTCTTTGCATTGAAAAACACGCTCAAGCGAACTTACACCGCATGTTGAAATTGATGCGCACGAGCCGGTCGAGTGTCCCAGTCCAACGATTAGCAGCTAATCAACCGCTCGTATCGAACAGAGCTCACCATATAGCGTGTAAGTCAATGTTTAGTGAGAAGGAGTGGGGGAGAGAGAGGAGACAGAGCGAGAGGTCGCTGAGTGAAGACCAAGTTTGAACTTGGACCGCGCGTACATATACCCGGTTGGACCCTGTTTGATTGGGCCCAGCTTGTTTGCACCCTTTTTACAGCTGTCGAAAGGGTCCGGAGGGACTTAAAACAAAATGCATCCGTCCACCGCGCACTCGCAATTGCTCGCTTGTAGGGCCAAGGCAACGCGCAATCAATCTGCATATAAGATATAAAGAATACAGTCGTTTGCTGACCGACTATATATCAAGGCAGGATTAGGAAAAGAATGCGAGAAAAGAAAGCAAGAACCCACTCCTCTTGCCTGGTTTGTGTGATGACCTCATCACCATGGCATAATATTAGTGTCTATTTGTGTACATTTGATGTTGTGTATTTCTCTTTGTTATTCTTTGATGTTGTATGTGATTATTGTGATCAGGTCTGGACTCTTGCCTCATGTACGAATCTAGACTTTCGCCTTGCTTCACTTTCATGCCCACCCCCTCATTGTTAACACATGTAGCTTACGCGTCGTCTACAATAATTAGTAATCACCTCCATCTTCGCAGTATATAATCTCAGCGGAATGAGGAGGGTTGTTCCTCATTCCGCCTCTTGTCTCTACCTCGAATACATTGTCCTCTTCCCTCGTCCTCATCGCTTAACTCTTGTGAACGCCTCGCTTCATCGTCCTTGATCCCTTGAACCTTGACAGTTTGTGATAGAGGTTGGGGGATTTTCTGCTTCCTTATGGTGGTTGATCAGTAATGGTGATCCTGCACAAGCTGCATAATTCATTACAGATGTTACCATTCTACTACCAGTCTGATTTATTCACTATGAGGCCTTGTGAGGCACGGTCAGAGGCTGCCAGCGTCGGTAAATATTTGCAAGGCCTATGTGTTCCCACAGGTTGGAGGCGCGCGGGGTGAAGTTTGAGGCACTGTAAATACCAAAATTGCCGCCAAGCTCAGCTTGAGCGCCCATAAGTGACGCCGCTAGCTTGCAGAATGATAGGGTTAATCAGGCCCTCACCATAATCGCCAAAGCTTCCTTCCCTTTCCTCTTCAGGGGCATGGCGCACCATTTCGGATTCTGAACCAGTCTCCAAGGGACCAATCAGCGAGGCGGGCCAGCTGATCCCCCGAAATGGGAGCCCGGACCACCCCGGCGTTAGGGGAAAATAAAACAAAGGGATGGCGTGGATTTCGCCTCGACACACGAGGAGGCGGAGAGCTTGCTGCCGCTTTTAGAGCGCAGCCTGCATTTGACCTAATCTCGGGGGAACTGGTCAGCAGCATATAGCTCGATTTACTGGGTTGTGGGTTGATAATTACGGATTTCAGAAACTAGCTCCATCTCTCTCGGCTTGATCGGCGCTTCCTTGCCCCTTACTAGAGGCTGCGCCCTCGAGGCAAGATAACAACTTCAACTTACTCTACGTGGGTCGATTACTAGACGTCCAGTTTCATCTGGTGTTGTGTGCAAAGGTGCTCATGTCGAATCGTCTAGAGAATTCCAATGTGTCACAGAAAGCTTGCATTATCTTGGGGGTTAAGGCTGTCTCTATTTTCTCTATCTACACCGTCCTGTCACTGCTCCTCCTCACATGATGGTGCATCCCGCCGCCCCAGCGGCCACCTGCATTCCAGCGGCCACAAGGGTGGAACCGGCCATCAATGCTGCCGTTCCCATCTGATCCCCTCCGTTGCGCTGTTGTCCTTGACAAGAACAGCCCGGATAATGCCCACATTGACCATATGGATTCCATCCTCCGCCACCAGCACCGAAACCGAAAGCTGGCGGCATCCTATACATGTTAGCCATAAGAGCGTTTTGAGCATAAAATTGGAAAGGGTCGGGGTGAGGGTAGTAGTACGATGCAGGTTGGTATGTCATATAAGGTGGTGGATAGTTTGGCGGATAGAAATCGAGAGAGGGACGCCCTAACTCATAGTCGGACGAGGGTAGCGAAGACCAAGAATTCCGTTCACGTGAAGGAGAAGCACGTGGGACAAGGGACCAATCCGAACGACTTCCAACCCCATTGATTTCGTTGTCTGAACTTGTTTTAGGCGAAGCAGGGGAATATGAAGTTCGTTGTGAGACTGGACGATTTCCGCTGCTCCCGCTTCCGCCTGAACGAATGCCCTCTCTTTCACTCTTCATCCACCGTGGCGACGACTCCGGTTGCGAATAATGTGCCCTAGGCGAATGCTTCGTCCGAGACGCCTCCGATCCCCGGGACGGCGTGTCGCTAGGCTGAAGGTGCTTTCGAATCGTAGGATCCCACTCGTCAAAGACACGATAATGAATTGTTCCATCTTGCGTTTCGATGATGTAGAGAAGGTCCGTCGTCGGCGCAACGACAACGTTCTACTCTCAGAGATTGGTCAGAAGGCGATGTGAATGAAAGAAAGCGCAGGAGTGTTTAGTAAGTCAATCATATCCCAAGCCGAGCGTCAAATGCTCACCCTCAACCCTCGCCCTTTATTGTATAGCTTTAGCACATCTCTCAAAAGCTTGCCTTCGATCCCGTCCCAGAAGCATAAACCCTGCATCGCTCCCATCACCCACGATTCTCCTTTACCAACAGCGACAAAGTCCACTTGGTCGGAATGCTCCATAAAAGGGTAAATTTCCGAAATTTTTCGTGCCAGGGTATCTGGGAATTGGCCAAAAGGCTCTTCTTGTACAGTGTACGTCTCCGAGCCCGACGTGGCTTCCACCATGAAATCTCTGAAAGGATTCTTATCATTCATTTTACTTCCTCCGCTGCGAGCCTTGTATTTCTTAAACGAACGAATGCCCCATACGGTACCCTCGGCGCCAAATTGGAGCTTTCTGATCGAGCCACCTTGGAAATCGACATTCAAATGCTCCCAAAGACCAGGAGAAGTCTCTATCATGAGAGGTTTGAGTGTGGCAGACGCAGCAGTCGATCAGTACTCGACACTCTGGAAGAAGACGCCTGAGGAGCATATACGAAACTCACCCATCCTAGTTTCGTTGCCATCTTTCCAAACAAGATAGTACTTTCCCTCTGTACCCAAGGAAAAATCGAGGATTTTATTGCCCATAGAACCTTCGCTGCAAATGCGTTGCAGAGCGGAGGGGATATTCGCCCAAGAAAGCCCTCTTCTAGACCGAACGAGAAAGTTGGGCTGGTCCTTGTAGTCTCCGAATGAGATCTGATAATTAGGGCGGGACTTGAGCATCGATAGACTTGGTGGACGAGGGATCCTTCGATCTCCAGAGCGGAGTGGGGGAGGACCGAGGCGAGATGAGCCGAAAGGTTTATTTCCTTCGAGTTCCACTTTCGGTAGTTATAAGGATTAGGTTCAGGAATGGAATGAGAGGCGATCACATACAATCTGAATCATCACCGTCAGTTTCAGCAAGCGATTGCGCGTAACAATGGTCGCTGCAGTACGCCCAGTCCCGCCGGTTCAGGAACACACCACATTGGATACAATGTCTTGCTTTGCCCATTCTTGCGAGTGAATGCTTTAAATTAGAAATTGAATCAACCGCTCGCCCACCTTTCTGATGTCAACGGCGAGGCATGCATGCGACTTACTATTTCCAAGACTCGTCCGCCCGGGTCTGAATTAGCCTTGAAGTTAGTGAGTGGCTTTGCAACTGTACGACTTCTGCTTCAAGTCTAGTGTATTAGAGGTTTCGTGCAGGATGGAAAGATGGATCGGATGGGGGAGATGCTAAGAGGGGGATTCGATGAACGAGCGGAGGCTCGGCAAGCGTACTTGATGCCTGCCCTTGGAGAACAATGACATCCAGCTTACGTTTGTGGCTTGTGCTTGGGGTAGTATCTCAGATCATCCCCTTCTTCGAATGGTTAGATGCAGCAGAATTACGCGGAAGGCCCTGAGGCGTTCACTCGCGGCCCTGCGGTTAAAATGCGGCCATGTTAAGATATAACATGAGGATACACATATGACCCGGTGAATACCGATGAAAAAAGACTTCCCTAGGAGCTCATATACCGTATACAAGTTTGAGGGCTTTACATCATCGGGGCAAAAAACTGTCCAGCACAGCTTGGGCCGGAGTCGATCTCGAATCAAAGGCCGCTGTTAACCTTGCAGAATAACCGTGTTAATCGGGAGCTTTACCCGCCCCGCCAACATTTTCTGGTCTTTTTTCAAACAGAAAGTCCTGGAAAACGCGCCATTTTCGATTTTAAACGGGTATCTAGTAGACCGGTCAAGAACGTGGGCCGTTTGATTCCCGGGAAGCAAGCCGGAACCGCCTCGCCGTGCTGAAAAAGAAGGGTAGGGTAAAGCCATCCTCACCGCACCTAAATAAATTTCCTAAAGAGTTCGAGGGAGCTACGCACCCTGAATTTCGAGTAGCATGACTGATGACGATTAGCGTAATCCACGCTGGACCGGGGAAACAATGCGCTCCCCAAAAGGGCAGCATGAGCCAATAAGATCAAAAAACGCGGCTGGTGGGGAATTCGAAGCTCCTGGGAACTGATGCTCTGAACCCTAGATGAGATGACCAGAAAGTTTGTTGCCACTTTTAGAGCACATGTGACGTTTGAGCAAGCCAAGTAAATCGGTACTTATCATGCAAGCCCCCATCATCGCGCTCTTCTCACGTTGCATTGAAATTATTTTATCCGATTAGTTCATCAAGCTTAGGACCAGTCGTGGCTCGTTCGATGGGAGTTCCCTAATTCCTGGTTTACGGCATCCCTGTGTTGAGAAGCTTGCTCCAATTCCTCGAATTAAGTAATCGTTCGCTTCCTCACCTAGAAAGCCTGGTTCTCGACCCTGTTCGAGGCGTATCCTGCCACATCCTTGGCAAGGGACAATTTCAACTTCACTTCTGTCGCAGGGTGCTCAGATAGCAGCCCCGTTCGGTCGCGTGAGCAAAAAGGATGTTTGATCACATGCGGAACGTCCCCGATCATCCCCTTCTTCCCATTGATCAGATGCAGTAAGGATCATGCGTCCGACCCTGAAGCGTTCCTTTCGCTCCCGCAAATCAGTCAAAACAGATGTGTCCTCCTGGAATAATTATGTAACGGCAGCTGGGCTTACTGTGAGCACGTACGATGTTCAGTTATCAGTTGCGAAGCACTGTAATATTGTCGAGCAAACACTGTCGAGCTCCACTTGGGCGAAAGTGGATCGTGAAGAAGCAACTGCCCAGTATTGATTCACGGGACGACCCACATGCACCATGTGACGAACAAAGCTAACATAACCATTACCCCTCCTGCAGATTCCCCACGGATCTCAGTTGGGCTCTTGGCATGGACGCAGCAAGAGCCGTGGCATTCTTCCTCTCGGAGAGTTCAGCGATCGTCTAGTTTTAGATCTGGTCTTGAACAAAATCGTTGGGGTCAGGGAGACATCGGGTCGGTGGCTTGGCAAGACGTAAAATCAGGTGGCGTCAGCAAAATACTTCACACCAGCGTATGAGCAACAGGCAGAACGCGGCCCAAACTGGATCGACTGCTCCCCACCATAACTACTAACGGCGCATCGACCCGAATGACATCCAGGCAACCATTTTGGACGGGCGGTGATCGGTGCTGGGATATGAGCTGGGGCCGGGGGTTGGGCAGAGCCAGCAGTTGGTTGAATCTGGACAAATCGAGGGCTCGGTGGAGTCGCAGGCCGGAACAACACATAGGAAAGCACTTGCAAGCATTTTTGACTTGAGAGGCATAACATCTGCCGCCAAGTGGGGCTTGAACTGATCGCTTAATTCATAGGAAATGCAAAGATGGATTCTTTTATCTGGATGCTGAATACGATGGAAGTGAGTAGGCATTGGGGCTCGGGTGGCGTTCCGCCCCCTGGGTGAGCTGAGATGCCAAAACACCAAGCGACCGCATTCGTCATCGGGCTCGATAGGGGTAGATCTTGACTCGAGTATCTAAACAGCCAGGGAAAATATACGTCCACAGTAACATTAACGATCGATGGGATAGAATCAATTACCTACATTGGCGGGCACACCCAATGTTCCCCAGTCCACCCGAGCTGGGGCTGGCGGTTGGACTGAATCGGTAGGCAGTTGATGAGGTGCAATTGTACAAACTCGGGAGGGCGGTCAGAGCAAAGAGCAGATAGGGACGGCACCTGCCAAAAGTTTGGACCCGAGGCGCACCTGGATCCACCGTGAAGCTACTCGTGAACCAGTCTTTTTATTCATCCGAAACAAAACACTGGATTCTTCCACCTTTAGACTCAATTTGATAACTGTGTGTTTAGCTAGGGAGGCAAGGGCGAAGGCCGATCGCCCTTCGTTACTCATGTCAATTCGCTAAAAATGATAGTCAAATGTGCTAAAAAACGCATTTGTTCTTTCGGTTACCCTAAAGACATTAGGAGCCCGCTATATACACAGTTTTATCCTTTCTCCTCACATAATCATATAATTGACCACCTGCACTCCAGCACCCGCAGGCGTAGTAACAACCGTCATTGCTGCTATCCCCATCTGATCTCTGTCGCCACGCTAACAGCACCGACAACAATGCTCGCAGCAGCCCCGACAACAGTGCCCGCAGCGGCCATACGAGATCCGCGGTCCACCAGCGAAGCCGAAAGAGGGCGGCACATAAATTGGGATCGGATAGTAAAAAACGTCCGGGCCACACGAAGCGAAACTGTTCGAATTCCAGCTTGTGGAAACGAAGTTGACGTTCGAATTCGCGCCCATCCACATGAAATCGTTAACGTTTGGGCGCCTTGAAGATCGTGGCTGTGAGCGACTGTGATATTTGGCAGACTGTAGCGGAGACTGAGGACGCCATCCAGGAGAGGTAAGGGCGTATGGTACGAGTGCCTGTTCCGAGTGACTTCCAACCTCACTGTTCCCATCGTCTGAATAGATTCTGGGCGACTCAGGGGCTTGTGGCGAGTCCAAGGAATTCCAGCTGCTGCTATATTCGCCTGAACTGGACGCAGGGGCTTGTGGCGAGTTCAAGGGATTCCAGCTGCTACTGTTTCCGTCCGAACGGGTTCTGGGCGACGCAGGGGCTTGTGGTGAGTTCAAGTGATTCCAGCTGCTACTGGATTCGTCGAAACGGGTTCTGGACGACGGGCGGGCGAGGGTAGAGTCCAAGGGATTCCAGTTGCTACTGTATTCATCTGAACGGCTTTTGGGCGGCGCACGAGCTCGTGGCGAGTCCAAGCGACTCCGGCTGCCACTGTATCCGTCTGGACGGGTTCTGGGCGACGCGCGGGCTCGGGTAGAGTCCAAGGGATTTCCGCTGCTACTGTATTCGTCTAATGGGGTTTTGGGCGACGTGCGGGCTCGGGGCGAGTTCAAGGGATTCCAGCTGCTACTGGATTCGTCTGAACGGGTTCTGGGCGACGCAGGGACTTGTGGTGCGTTCAAGTAATCCCAGCTGCTACTGGATTCGTCCGAACGGGTTCTGGGCGACGCGCGGGCTTGTGGCGAGTCCACGTGACTCCGGTTGCTACTGGATCCGTCCGAACGAATGACTTCCCTCCGGCTCCTGTGCGCGCTGTCCGAACGTTGTAGCAATGATGGTAGCGACCTCGGTTGCGGAAAACGTGCTCTAAACAGATCAAGTGCCCCCAACGGATTGAGTGCCCTAGACGGACTGGGTGCTTTTGACGTTCCCGATTCCCGGGCCGGTGGATTTGAAGACAGGAGGTGCTTTCGAATCGTGGCATCCCAGTTGTCGCAAACGCGATAATGGAATGTTCCATCTCGAGTTTCGATGATGTAGATGGAGTCCGTCGTCGGAGCAATGACCACGTTCTACTCAAGGATCCGGTATTCCGCGACATAAGGAAAAGCAGGCAGTGCAGCCGTCAGTGATTGGGTCGTATCCGAGGCCGAGCGCCGACCCTGACCTTCAACCCTCCCCCTTGATTGTATAGCTTCAGCACCTTTTTCAAAAGATTGCCTTCGATCTTCTCCCAGAGGCACAACCCATTCATCGCTCCCATCACCCACGAATTCTCCTTTCCCAACAACGACAAAGTCCACTTGGTCGGAATACTCCATCGAAGGGTAAATTTCCTTGATCTTCTGGAGCAAGGTGTCCGGAAAGAGGCCAAAAGGCTCTTCCTGTACAGTGTACGTGTCCGAATGCGACGTGTCGTCTACCATGTAAGATCTGAAGGGGTTTCTATCGTTGACTCTAAATTCTCTGTCGCGTGCCCGGGATTTCCTAGACGAGCGAATACCCCATACAGTACCCTCAGCGCCAAATTGGAGCCTTTTAATCGAGCCGCCTTGGAAATCGACATTGAGATACTCCCAGAGATTACGAGATGTCTCTTCGGGTGACGGACGCAACCGTAGATCAGCGTCTGGCACTCGATACGACAATACTCGAGGAGCATGTACGAAACTCACCCATTCTAGCTTCGTTCCCATCTTTCCAAACGAGATAGTACTTTCCCTCTGGACCCAAGGAAAAATCGAGAATTTTGTATCTCATACCAGGTTCGCAGCAAATGCGTCGGAGTGCGGGGGGTATATTCGCCCAAGAAAGCCCTTCCTTAGACCAGACGAGGAAGTTGGGATTGCCCTTGTACTCTCCAAATGAAATCTGGTAAGAAGAGCGGGGTGTGACCGTGGATGGGTTTGGTGGACGAGGGATTCTTCGATCTCCGGGCTCGAGTGGGCAAGGACGCGATCGAGATTGACCAGAAAGTCCAGTTCTCCCGAGTTCTACTTCCAGTAGTTATAAGCAGCAGATTCAGGAATCGAAAGCAATGCGATTACACACCATCTGAGCCGTCATTATAATCTCCAGCTGGCGATAGTGCGTAGCAACAATCGTCGCAATAGCCCGAGTCCCGCCGCCCAGGTTGCAGGTATATGCCACATTGGATACAATGTCTTGCCATGTTCACCCGCGCGAACTAGTCCTCAAAGTTGAAATTGAATTAAAACCTCACTCAGTTTCCGATTTCAATGGCGGCCCGCATGCATCTTACTTAATTGGTTCGCACGAACGCTCCCGCTCGCGTGCGATACTGCCGGCCGTCAAACGATAAGAGTTTTCTTTCGGTCGCAATCGGCGAAATAGATAGATGGTCTCCAACCTTGGGTTTCAGAAGTCGAGCGAAGTGCCCATGTAGACAATGGAAGGGGTGGTTAGCGCTTTACATGCCTCGGGAATTTACTCTTCAAGAGTAAGGACCTCCAAAAGTCTGGCTTACGGTACGAGTTAGCCTTGAAGATGGTATGTCGCTGTACTACTGCACTACTTCTGCTGGAAGTAATGTTCTCGGAGGTGCTAGTCAAGGATGGGGGATTGTTCGGACGAGACTCTGTTGGATAAGAGGCCGGGCAAGCTAGCTTATGCCTAGCCTTGGAAAACGATGGCATGCAACGTGCGCTTGTGGTTTTTGTTTGGGGTTGTATTGTTCCAGGTCATCTTCTTCTTGTGTCTTCTTCTTCTTGTGTCTTCTTCTCCTTGTGATAGGTTGCCAAATCGGGCCTTGAAATGTTCGATGCACTCAACACCCGGTGTTTAAAATCCAGGCGTCTTAACATAGGCCGTGGAACAGAAACTATGCAAGTGGAACTTGCTACCTTGGGAGCTTGTATGATGTATAGTTTTGAAGTGCTGTGAATAGCAAAAGTCCTCGAGCTCAGCTTGGGGGTGGAAGTGGATTTCGAAGAGGGAAAGGCCTCCCGCTGAAAGTTGGCTTGCAGAAGAACTGGGTTAATCGATAGATTAATCACCGACACTTTCCGCAAGGGTAATGCTTTATCTAAAGCGTCATTTTTTACTCTGAAAGGGCCACCGGTGGACCGGTCATCGAGGCAGGCCATTTTGATTCCGGGGAATGTTCAAGTGTTCAAGCTATTCTATGAGGCCCAAAATTCGAAATCCTAATCAAACTCGAGCACGTCTACTACAATCGGGAAAATACAGGGTTAAGAGGCCCTGACATTCTGTCTTGATGTCTTCGTCATCGACATCGCGGGAGTTCCGAACAGCGCGTAGGTTTTGCGGACCTGAAGCGCTTCGAAAGATGGTTAATGGAGATTTGTCAGCTCCCGACCCTTGCGGAGGTTTCCACTCGGAAAGGCGGGTGATCCCGATAACCGCACGTTCCTTCGCCTTGAGGTCGGGGATTAAAAGTGCGGCCGACAAAGCTTCGACGCAGCGTCCTTCAATAAAAGCTTGCGCTACTTTCGCGTCGCCGGAAACCTCATCGGCGAGGTTTGAGATGGTCCAACACGCGTGACGTCTGCTTATAGTAGATTCTTGATCATCCATTAAAACGCGAACCACCGGCTTTAGAAGTCCGG
Organism: Tulasnella calospora MUT 4182; assembly: GCA_000827465.1. Taxonomy (NCBI): domain Eukaryota; kingdom Fungi; phylum Basidiomycota; class Agaricomycetes; order Cantharellales; family Tulasnellaceae; genus Tulasnella; species Tulasnella calospora. Next base: position 21,533 of record KN823446.1, read on the forward strand.
AGTCTAAGAGAGCGCAAACTTGTGAATGGCCTTTTGCGGCCACGTTCGATGCGTTCCATAATGCCAACCGGCATAGATCTCCGTCTTTAATTTCCAACGCAAGCAGTAGGCCGGGTAATAATCCAGCGTCGACCGCAACATCCGTATCAGCGTCGCTTCCAGTGACAAGATAGCCGAGGCACTTCAGCACCCCCCGTTGGAGGGCTATACTCGACGAAGAATCCGCTAGGAGTTTGACCAGGCGAGGAACTACTCCTGTTGCGATGAAATCCGCGCCTTGAAGGTGGTGCTTACACATCCGATCGAGCGCTTGAACGGCGGCTTCGATGGACTCCATGTTTGCCTCATTGACAGGTGTTTCTTGTATGTAACGAGCAAGACTGGGAAGGACATGTTTTTTCTGGGGAAAAAAGGTGATTAGCCACCTGCGTTGACTTTCAAGCATTATGTAAAACAAGATCCTTACTCTCATGATAGGCAGTTTGCTTGACGACCAGGGCTTAAGATAGGAGAAAATCGCCCGCACCGCTGTCCTTTGGACCTTTTTAAAATTCGGTTCTCTGCGATCCACCAGCTTGACTAGAGCAGCAACCCCCCCCTTCTTCTTCCACACGGTCTCGTATTCTCGCGCAGTCCCCGAGAACGTTCACTAATGCCCAAACCGCAAGGTCTGCAACATCCGCGTTCGGTGATGCTGAAAGTATGATGAGCCTTGGAATGGCCCCAGCGTCAATAACGTGCTCAGTCTGTTGAGTTGTTCCGGCAGCTATGTTCGTGACTATCCACGCAGCCTCATACTTCGGAAAGTGCAGGTGCAACCGGTGAGCAAGCCGCCACCCAAACCGGATCTTCCTAAGGCACAACGCACCTGAAGACTTGTATCCTCAGAGTCAAGCAAAGAGACGATCGCTGGGACGAGTCCGGTGTCGATAACAGGCTGAATACAATTAGACGGTGGGGGACCCCCAAGAATTTTTCGTATTTTAATGACTGAAGCCTTCCGAATTTGCGGATCTTCCGAGTTGAATCCGAATACGAAATCTTCAGGAACCTAAGGATGGAGCTTTGAGCATCGTCATCCATAATAAAAGGCAAAGGAAGGTACGGACTATCCCCTCATCTGTGAGGGACGCTTCGATCTCTGAGACTCCGTGCAGTGTGAGGTCAGCTAGCCCTGTTGTATTGTCTCGCGAGGTCTCTTCGGCCATCCGTCAGCTCTGTAACGAGGGTTTGAGAGTTGCTTTGGTGGTTTGTTCGCGACACCGCTGGCTGGCCCGGGGCTCGTTCCCACCGTGTCTTCATCTTGATCGACTCGGGATCAGAACGTACACCACCGACTTGCTCGGGCGGGCTCGGAGATAAGATTGGCAACGAGTCTAATCGCTGGTTCTGTTGTGACGGGCAGAAGACAAACGTCACACAACAAATGGTGTGCCGACTCAGTGAAGATTGTGAATCAGCATGAAGGAAGTTTATTCTAGTGTGACAAAACTTTAGTCACAAGATCGATTTTAGTCTCAAATCAAGTTCTGCAAGGATTCTACGTTTGCAGGATTACGGTCGTCGTGCCCTTCGTCGGACCAGCGCTGAGTAGGTCCCTCAAACTTGGTCAGAATGAGCACAAATGCAATAGCAAGAAGAGAAAAGTCGAGCCAGATAGTAATTTTGTGACTTTGATTCGAGTTGAACGAGTGTCCGGCATTCGTCCAGCTCATCATTCTAATATTCCAGCACGCAGTTACTTGATCCCAGATTTCTGGCCGAAGCATAAGGCCGAAAAAATCAGGAACCTGTTGGTGGGGAAGGTGGTGAAAACTGATGCTTTGAGCCCTAGATGAGATGCCCAGAGTTTGCTGCCACTTTTAGAGCACATGTGACGTTTGAGCAAGCCTTGGCGGGAGCCAAGTGAATCGGTATCATTCAAGCCTCCGCCATCGCGCAATTCCGGCACGTTGCATTGAAATTAGTTTATCGGCTTAGTTCATCGAGCTAATTAGAACCAGTCGTGTGTCGTTTGATCACTAGTAGCTCTCTAATTCCCGGTTTACGGCATCCCTGTGTTGAGAAGCTTGCTCCATTTCCCTCGAATTAAATAATCGTTCGCTACAAAATATATAAAGGCTCGTTCTCGACCCTTTTCGATGTGTACCCTGCCACGTCCTTAGCAAGGGACAATTCCAACTTCACCTACGTCGCAGGATTCTCAGATAACAGGCCCGTTTGATCGCATGCGGGAATTTTGCGATATTGAAAATTCCGTAGTTGCCGTTGAGCCATCGAAGTCGTAAGTGATCTCCATCACGCTGCTTCATCGCATATAGGCACCTCTGGAGGAGCATCGCCATTAGGTCAGGGAATGATCACCCACAGGAACCAAATCTACCCGATAAAATACACGCAATCCAAGTGATACCAAGTTCACAGCTAAAGCAGCGTTCCATAATCCCACTCCGATGCTTTCCTCACATAATCGTACACGCAAGCCCAGCCAGTCCAATCAACTGCACGCCAGCACCCAAAATCGCTGGGGTGGACCTGATCATCGCCACCATCGCCTCTCGCCTCAAGCTCACGGGCTGCTTTCCTTCATCATCGTCTTCATCATTACGAGAGCCGGAAGTAGGTTGAGAATGATGGTGCTGCGGCCTCCTATAAGAGCCTGGAGCCTGGATCACTCCAGATGTAGGGGCATTTTGAGCATAGACTTGGTTGGGATC
>KN823448.1:0-12463 GCA_000827465.1 Tulasnella calospora MUT 4182
CTAGTCAACAAGATAGCCCAAGAGATAACCAACCACACTGGTCTTAATGATCCTGCGGTGACCGAGTTCGTCATCAGCATTCATGAAAAGTCCAAAGGCAAGAAGGACAAGTTCATCAGCCTCCTCAAGAAAAATGGCGCCGAATTTCCTCCAACACTCGTGGACAACTTGGATCGCCTGATCCTTACTATGCATCCCAAGTACAAACGGAAGGCAGCCAAGGCGAAGGAGAAGGCAGCGGATGGCGAAGGCATGGCCAATGAGGAAAGCGAACGAGACAAGAAAGCCCGCATGTTTCCCGGGCTAGCGATTCCGGACCAAGAATGGACACCGCCAGTGCAAGATGCTACTTCCAAAGAGGTGGATGATTTGTTCGCCCAGCTGGAAGGTGTCGCTGCCAAAAAGTCCCGAGCCACCGCTTCGGACTACATGGACGAGGATGAACCACCAACCAAACGCCAACGAAGGGAGCGTTCCGTTTCACCTCCATCAGGCTCCCGTCGTCGTAGTCGGTCACCACCTCCACCTCGAGGCCGTAACGGATACGACGATGGCCCACGTGGTCGAAACTACGGTCGTCGGCAGCTAGACGAACGACCAGTCTTGTACAAGATTTATGATGGTAAAGTGTCAAATATCAAGGATTTCGGCGCTTTCGTTCAACTGGAGGGGGTTCAAGGCCGGGCAGAAGGTATGCTACCACGGTCGTCACTGAGTAGGAGGTACTAACAGTCCATTCGTAGGCATGGTTCATGTCTCAAATATCCAACAGGGTGGACGAGTGAACGCAGTCGGCGACCTGCTTAGCAGAAACCAACCCGTCAAGGTCAAAGTCATGTCTGTAGCTGGCGATCGGGTTGCCTTGTCTATCAAGGACGTCGATCAAGCCAATGGCCGCGATCTCACTCCACACCTTCGAATTAAGAGCGAAGCTGAACTGTTGGAAGAGGAGCAACGAGCACAAAAGCACATGTCTTCTTCGAACGCCATACCCCTCGGTTCCAAGATAGCCGCCGACAAACCAACCCGGTCCGCAAAGCGGTTGACATCACCAGAACGTTGGGAGATTAAACAGCTCATCGCGTCTGGTGCTATTCCCGCCTCGGAATATCCGGACCTTGATGAAGACTTTGCGAATCCGACGATGGCAGCTGAGGTAGAAGAAGAGTTGGATGTCGAAGTGCGAGAAGAAGAGCCATCTTTCCTAAAAGGGCAGAGTAAACGATCGCTCGATCTTAGTCCTGTCAAGATTGTCAAGGCCCCTGACGGATCGTTGAACCGCGCCGCTCTCGGGGGAGCTTCTTTGGCCAAAGAACGACGGGAACTTCGGCAACAAGAAGCCAACGACGCAGCTGATGCGGAAGCTCGGGATTTCAGCACGCCTTGGCTGGACCCCATGGCTTCAGCCCAGGATAAAGTCTTTGCTCAAGACGCGAGAGGAGCAATTCTGGGTCAAAACGCTGGTCAAAATTCGGGATGGAGGGACCAAACATTCAACAAAGCGACGACCTTTGGCAAGATCACGAGCTTGAGCATCAAGGAACAACGAGAGAGTCTGCCCATCTACAAGCTCCGAGAGCAGTTAATAAACGCCGTTCGCGAGGTCAGTCGGATGAAGGGTGCTTCAGCGACCGGATCCTGACCGCTTTCGCTTTGCAGAATCAAGTCTTAATCGTTGTCGGCGACACTGGGTCCGGAAAAACGACCCAGTTAACTCAGTACCTGGCCGAAGAAGGATTTGCCGACCACGGTAAAATCGGGTGTACACAGCCCCGTCGTGTCGCTGCAATGTCAGTCGCGAAACGCGTTGCTGAGGAGGTTGGATGTCGGCTTGGTCAGGAAGTTGGATACACCATCCGTTTCGAGGATTGCACGACTCCAGAAACGCGCATTAAATACATGACGGATGGTATGCTTCAGAGAGAATGCCTGATGGATCCGGACGTCTCTGCATATTCGGTCATCATTTTGGACGAAGCCCACGAACGGACCATTGCTACTGATGTGCTGTTCGGCCTGCTCAAGAGTGGGTTCTAATTGTTCCGTTCTTAGCGAAAGTTTTGCTGACGTTGACCATTGCCAGAGGCCGTGAAGCGAAGACCGGATCTCAAACTCATTGTTACGTCCGCAACATTGGATGCCGAAAAGTTCTCCAGATACTTCTACAACTGCCTCATCGCTACTATTCCTGGTCGAACCTATCCCGTCGAAATTCTGTATACGAAGGAGCCGGAATCGGACTACCTTGACGCATCCCTCATTACCATTATGCAAATCCACCTCTCCGAACCTCCCGGCGATATCCTTCTCTTCCTGACAGGTCAAGAGGAGATTGACACGGCAGCCGAAATCTTGTACGAACGCATGAAGGCTCTCGGTCCCCAAGTGCCAGAGCTACTCATTCTCCCTGTGTACTCTGCCTTGCCATCGGAGATGCAGTCCAAGATTTTCGATCCTGCCCCACCAGGAGCCCGGAAATGCGTAATCGCTACCAATATCGCCGAAACTAGTATCACGATTGACGGTATCTACTACGTCGTTGACCCTGGATTCGTGAAGCAGATGGCGTACGACCCAAGGCTCGGTATGGACCAACTGGTCGTTACGGTATGTTGCGCATTGCGGCTTAAACCCGGTCAACGCATTCTAACGCTCCTTTGTATAGCCTATCTCACAAGCTCAATCCCGTCAGCGTTCTGGTCGTGCAGGCCGAACGGGCCCTGGCAAATGCTACCGGCTTTATACGGAGGCAGCTTACCGAAACGAGATGCTCCCTAATCCTGTCCCCGAAATCCAGCGTCAAAACTTGGCACACACCATTCTGATGCTGAAGGCTATGGGTATTAACGATCTTCTCAATTTCGACTTCATGGACCCGCCATCCGTACCCACCGTCATCACCGCCCTTGAATCCCTCTACGCTCTTTCGGCTCTTGACGATGAAGGCCTGCTTACACGATTAGGGCGGAAGATGGCCGACTTCCCTATGGAACCGCCTCTTGCCAAAATGCTCATCGCTTCGGTCGATCTTGGGTGCTCTGAGGAGATTTTGTCCATCGTTGCCATGCTCAGCGCTCAAAACGTCTTCTATCGACCCAAGGAAAAACAAGCACAGGCCGATTCGAAGAAAGCGAAATTCCATCAACCAGAAGGGGACCACCTTACGTTGTTGGCGGTGTACAATGGATGGAAAGGTAGCAAGTTCAGCAACCCATGGTGCTACGAGAACTTCATTCAGGCGCGAACGATGCGCCGAGCGCAGGATGTTCGAAAGCAATTGGTTGGCATTATGGACAGGTAAGTCCCGTTCGCGACCATCCGACGTACGTCGCTGACATCATCGTTTAGATACAAGCACGATGTTCTGTCGGCGGGTCGGGACTACAACCGGGTCCGGATAGCAATCTGCAGCGGTTTCTTCCGACATGCTGCCAAAAAGGATCCGCAGGAGGGATACAAGACCCTGGTTGAAGGGACTCCTGTCTATATTCACCCGTCTTCCGCCCTGTTCAATCGTCCACCTGAGTGGCTTGTGTACCATGAACTTATCCTAACAACTCGCGAGTACTGTCACACCGTGACGGCAGTAGAGCCCAAATGGTTGGTAGAAGTAGCCCCTCAGTTCTTCAAGGTGGCAGATGCTGGCAAGGTCAGCAAGCGCAAGAGGGGAGAAAAGATCGAACCGCTGTACAACAAAGTATGTCGTACCAATCGGTCGCTTGATACCTTTGTAGTGCTGACTTGCGGGTTCTATAGTACGAGAAACCAGACGAGTGGCGTTTGTCCAAAGTCAAGCGCAGCGCAAGGTCGAGCCAGACATTTGGTTGACCCTCGAGCTGCAATCACACGAATATTTGGCTTTCGATCTACTTTCGTCCTTATTGTACTGTCGCCTTAAACTGTAGCCTGTTCATAACCTCATGCATCTCAAAGGGTGCCGACCAAGGATCTTGTTGGGACTTGGAGCTTAGATCTTGGGCCCTAGTAATAATGATGTCGTAATACGGAGTGTACCCTTGGAACGAACGGGCGCATCGGGGAATACCCAAAGTTGCCCTCATATTCACACCGGTAACACCGTGTTCAATCGGGGACTTGATTATCAGAGGAAACGGTCGTATCCGCTGCCCGAGGCTCCTCAATTATCCCTGTTTTATCGTGACTGAGTCCCCAACTGCCACCTGAGCTCGCTGGCTCACCTTGTTGAATTCCCATGAGCGGTATTCCCCGGTTTTCGCTGAGAAGGTTTCAAGTCATTCTCTGAAATATATGACAATCAGACCAAATAGTTTATCCCTTATTCTTCCGAGTCGGTTAGTTCCCACTGTTGGGCATAGACCCTGCCACCACCGAGCCCCAAACAAACCATCATGTCCAGGTCCAACGCCCACGGAAAACGTCAAGCTTCCACCCAAGGCGGTCACCATAAGTCCCAAAAAAGAGCACGCATCCAGGAAGAGGAGCTGGCTGCTGAGGTACGAGTCCTCAAGATGTTTCAACCCTTTCTGCAAAATTTAAATCTGTTTCCGCTCGATCTTGATACCGTCCTCACTCAAATTATCAATAGAGGACCTTACTCGAAGACGGCGCTAGAAGTTCTCGAAACGCCTATGCCCAAGCCAGGCCAGCTGACAGGTGACGCCCTCACATGGCTTTAATATGTTCCGCTCCACTGAGGATAAACTTTTAGATCCCGACACAATTGATTCCCTAACACTTTAGATGAAGGTCGTATGAGGATTGCCTCAATATATCGTGCTGCGCTCGCAACCTCTACCCTCCAGAAGAGCTTTGGAGAGACTCATGACACATTCCACGGTACGAAACCCTAGCCAGAAGCACCAGCTTGACTCATGATCAATCTCGGACCCGATCGTCATCAAGCTATTATGCACGGCAGGGAAGCTCGTACCCCCTCTGAAGCTGCCAAGGTTTCGAATTTAGCATCTGAGCAACGGAAACATCCGATGGCAATCGGTCGCCCATTTGAAACAACCGGGCCCCCTATCGCTATTTACCACACGGTCTTCTCAGAATTCAAAACCTTCGTCAAGAGCCCGGATCCTGCTCCTCCCAAGGATGTAGTCACCGCCCTCAACTTGATGCACGCTGCCGCGGAAGTCTATCGAAACGAGGACGCCCGCATCAAATCCATACGCCCCATTATCGAAGACCTTTTGAAACGCCGAATGTTCGGACTTCCTGCGGGTTACTCGTTTAACCCCGATGGTGTTATCTGGTGTGATACCGCGTTGGTTCCACTTCTAGTCATGGAGGCAGAGAATGAAATTGGTACCGGTGGAAGTGGTCCCGATATTCAAGGCGCATTTACGGTTCGAAAGCTGTGGGTCGAGGATAAGTCACCGGTGCGTTATTTCAACCTTTTGAGAGGTTTAGAACTCAGTGTTATACCGATCAGCTATCCAAGATCCAGAATATTTGTTGCTGTCCCTCCTTCGTGCTCTCTGTGGTCGGCCCTCATATTACAATTCACGGTGCAATCTTCGCGGACCAATTTATTGTTCAACCTCTTACCGAGACGCTAGGACTGGCCAATTATCCCGACCCTTTCGGACGAGCCCAGTACATCGCAAAGATCATGGTCGCGCTGAGACGTTGTCTCGAAGCGCTGGAGGATTTCTACCACGGCCTCATCCCCGCAGACATACCGCAACGAGCCAACATCTCGCCTATCTTTCGGCAGTATGACGGTGGCGATGGTGAGAGAGTAACCCTCACCTATACCAGCCCAAATTTACTGTCTGCGCGTGTTGGGCGGGCAATGTTCAACGCTCAGGCGAAGCGACCCAACGACGGGCAGAGTATCTCCGTCAAGGTCAAATTCACAACGCGGTACTGCCCCGCAGCCCATGCTTTGTTAGCGGAAATTAACTTAGCTCCCAAGCTCCGTCATTGTGAAAAGCTGGAGGATGGTTGGATAGTTGTGGTCATGGATTCGGTTACAGGGATAGACATGGAATCTGCGGAACAAAGAAGTCTTTCACCATCCGCCTTCGAGGACATCGAACGCGCAATCGGCGCATTACACGGAACGGGTTGGGTGTTTGGAGATCTTCGACCGCCGAGTATCATGCTGTGCGAGCGCGATATACCGGGCGTTGGGACCAGGAAAGGCGCGATGCTTGTCGACTTTGATTGGGCAGGGAAAGAAAACGAGCAACGGTACCCTCCGGTATTAAACCCCGATATCAAGTGGCCTGAAGGCGTTGAAGAAGGCGGAATCATCAAAATGGAACATGATGATAGGATGCTTGAGTTATTGAAGGCCGGCGAATTGTAATCGCATCTTCGCCGACCATGGTGGCCAAGACAACCCGGACATCGACCCGAGCAAAATCACGACACCCAGTGACGCGGTACGCGGCAAGGGCGACTTCTCCGTATCGTCAGCAAATTCTGCTTAATTATATTATGATATTATTGTATGTGTTCGAACCCTCATAATACGTGGATCGTTAAGCTTGGATGCGTGTTCTCGGTCCAAGGCTCCATACCATCACATCTTCTTTCAAGGTCCTGGCCTTCGCATTTATTTCCTTTTGGCCAACTCATTTCTGCGCACCTATTACATGGGCGTCCGGTTCCGTGCCAATTATGGTGATCGTTATGTCTGTCTCGATTTATCGTAAATTTGCCGGATTATACTTACATAATCAATGCTGTGGGGTAGATCGTAGAAGCGCCTGAAACTCGTACACCCTGCATAGAATGGTCGGTGCTGTCGGGGGGGGGAGACCTCGCCGAGCCCGTTAATTATGATCAGGACTTGCTTGTCGTGGTTATTTCCCTGCTTATGTAACTCGAAGGACCTTTCCGAACCATTTCAAGTATTCCACGTTTCCAGTCTTCCGCGATCCTCATCACCCACAAGTCTTTGTTGACCTCCCTGCTAACTTTAAGCTATGAGCGACTCTGGTACGTATATGAGTTGATGGCACAACGGACTTGGTACAAATGATATTTTGCTGTCGAATAAAGGCGTTCCGGTATTCAAAGGTGGAAGCGGAACTGATTGCGAGGAGTTCATTCGATCTGTCTATACATATGCCTTCGATAAAGGGAAAGCAGAAGATAACAAATGGATTGCTGCGTTTGCAGCCACTCGATTTTCGGGTCCAGTTCTCCGATGGTTCGCTCGACTAAGTCCAGATGCGAGGACGGATTGGCTCGCTCTCCAAGTCGCTCTACTCGACGAATATCCCCTGGATTATATCGATAAAAGCACGAATGAAGTATTCTCCTCGTAAGTCCTTCTCTTGGATCACGATTAATTCAGATTCCTGATTCGGCAGCGTCACAGGTCAGCCGAAGCTACCATCCCGACTCCGGCAGCAGCAGCTCCACCTCCCCCTGCTCCAGATGCAGTACCAGAACCTAATGCGGATTCTCTAAGATCAAGCTCGGAAGATAAAGGAACCCTGGTTCGGATCAGGCTTAAAAGCGCGAACGGGACCTTTCGTGGCTGGCTCGCTGACGATCTTCGGCACCGTGTGGGGTCCGAAGTAACCGAAACAGACTCAGACGCCCTTCGGTTCAGGATCGAGAGAGTCTCTCGCCGGAGTAATTTGTATATAGCAGTGAGGTTTTGCGATGAGCTGGTCAGACAGGGAGCTGTTACCTGAACCTTCGGCCTTTGCTTTGCCAGAACGGCGATGAAGGCTCTCGGATTGGAATTAGATGGAGGGATCCTTCGCCGTCTCTTGGGAGCGGATCGCAATCGTTCGGCTACTACTATCGCTCTGTCCGTACGCGTCTCCTCACTGATCATCTCTATCCATAACAGGTTCGCTCGATTGCTGCCGTTAAATCCAACGGGCAGTCCCATACCGGGAACACTTGGATTTTATATGAAAGGGGAGTATCGATCTGATGTATGGACAATCGACGACAGCGGTCGAGTGGCCATAACTTGGAGAACGGCTACCAGGGGTAAGATTAACCAACCCACGACTCATGACTTCCCTTGTTAGTTGTCGACATTCTGATCACTACTCTCATTTCTCGTCATACAGACATCCCCCTGTATCTGGCTGTCAACTCCAACGGTCAGCTTTACCTTACCGTCGACATGGTCTCATACCTGGAACGATTTCCACGGGAAAATGAAGTGGTGAGACATGCTGATAACACCTTCTGGGGGGTTTTGACGCGATATGTTTCACATAGGGACTGGTTTATGAATCGATTTGATACGAAAAGCACGTACATCGAACGATCTATGGGGAATGCTTAGTATTCCCAATGCAAGCAAACGTTCGGGCCCTTAGTTATTGTTCTAGTGACAGTTATATACCAACAAGGAGTCCTCCGTCTGAAAGAATGGGTATTGGATGCATCAGGAAAAAATCAGAGTTCGCGCCATGTTTGACACTGTGAAGCTCCAAACCGGAAAACCTTTACTCCGAGGCCCGTAGAAAAATATACCGACATCCTGGACAAAACCTCAAGTGACCCCGGAAACCGGAGTTTTTTTTACTCGATTTTGCAACACATTTCCGGGCGCAACTCGTCCATGACCCAAGTCCCGGAATTTATTCATCCAGGCTCACTGGGAAAAGGAGTTCTTTTCAGGGGAACCCGTAGAAGTTTTCCGGTCTCGTGCTTCACAGTGTGACCCCGGTCCATCAAACACCTCTAGATGATATGGTACTCTTACATTTTGTCACCCAGACTGATCAATTATCAAATTTTTACTTCTGTCACGGCTGTCTGAGCTCGCCTACTTATTTAGAGTTAGTGCTGCTCGCCAAACTCCCATTGGCAGCATTCTTGGCTTTTGGCGAGCACGTTTCAAGGCGCTCTCTAATATCAGACTAAACAGGTCGTCCCACGTTATCCCGTAATGCTGGGCGGTTAGGATTGCATCCGATAGATCTTGAAACGCGATGAGACACGTGAGCCGCACGCGCTATGTGATCACGGGCAACAACTGACTGTATGTAATTCCGGGAATGGGCATCACCTGCGGCAGAGAATCGAAATCGATGTAAGACGAGTTGAGGAGAGTGTATCTGAGCCTGGAAACTTGCCTCCATTACGACAGGCGTTGCGTCGTCTCCCTTCTTATCAAACCGGACATCGACCCGGCCAATATCACGACACCCGAGGACACGGTACGCGGCTAGGGCGGCGTCGATGCACTGTTTCTTAAGATCATCAGTAATGCTCCCTCACCAGTGTCATGATATTGTGACCTTCATAATACGGGAATCTGTTAAGCTTGGATGGGAGTAATGGGGCTAGGCCTCCTCGGCGCCACATTTCCTTTCAAACGTGTAAAAGTCTTGGTTTTCCCATTGATTTCCTTTTGGAAAAATCATTTCACGAACGCCAATCACACGGGCGTCTGGTTCCATTCCAACGATGGTGATTGTTATTTCTCGGACAGAAAGGAAGGGTTCGATAAGCACCTCTTGGTCAGGGAATTGTTGCCGCAGACGGGCAACGACAGGCTCCAAGGTCAGCCAGGGAGAGGATCTTGTTTATGGGGCTGATTCCTCGACTGCATGTGTCGCACGACGGCCTGATGAGCAACGGGTAGGGTTGGAGGGCGTGAACGTAAGGCGACGAGGTGATCGCCGACTGCGCTGGGGATTTCTCGTCAGAATATCCCGAATCCAACGATGGAACTATTGCATAAGGAGAGTTTGGTATTTTGTGATAGTCAAGGATCATCTGGCACCTGCAGAATCAGCGAGGATATATTGGCACTAACGCCCGAGTTGTTGAGCAAACCTTAGTCAGAACTTTGTGGTTCCCTTGAAACATCCCAAGCGAATCGGCTAGAGCACAAGTGTAACCTAAATCAGTCGGATGGCCAAGACAACCCGGACATCGACCCGAGCAAAATCACGACACCCAGTGACGCGGTAAGCGGCAAGGGCGACTTCTCCGTATCGTCAGCAAATTCTGCTTCATTTTATTATGATATTATTGTATGTGTTCGAACCCTCATAATACGTGGATCGTTCAGCTTGGAGGCGTGTTCTCGGTCCAAGGCTGCATACCACCACATTTCCTTTCAAATGACTAAAGGCCCGCATTTATCTGCTTTTGGCCAACTCATTTTCCGCGCACTGATTACATGAGTGTCCGGATCTGTTCCAATTGGGGTGATCGTTATGTCTAGATTTAGATTTATCGTAGTTTTGCCAGATTATACTTACCTAATCAATCCATGTGGTCACAACATCGCGGGTCTTTATGAACACGGTGCACTCGTCCCGCTCTCAATGAATTGGCGATACCTCCACCGTAAGCGATTGATTTCTGTTTGAATATACATTTTTGTTTTGTTTATTCTTTGTGTGAAAATACTTCCGTGTTACTGAATTGATTTGAGGTCCCGCCAGCCACGGCAGGGGTAAGGACAAGCTCACCCGACTACGTCACCCTCGTACATGGTAGATGTATAGCGAGTTCCTCGTCCTTCGTCGTCCTCCATCTTGCTCTTTCTCCCTCTCTTCCCCACTCGCTCACCTGCTTGCCATTTCGAGAAAGATCACTGCTCCCACATCATGTTTGGAAAGATGTTGTTTACTCGCCCAGCCAGAGACTTGGCTACCACATCCACATCGCAATCTCAGCCTGGACCGTCTGGCCGAAGTCTCTTCAAACGGCCTTTGACGTTCTTACAGAACGTACAAGGCCTCAAGTACTTTTACCGCCGATCCCACTCACAAGACGAGGTGAAGGTGAGCATGCTTCGCGGCGATTAACTAGGGCGATCCTGACGGCGTTACGGCAGGATGCTCGCCTTCAAGAAAATGGCCCACCCGAGCCAAGCTTCCAAGCAATGTCGCATTCATCTGAGGTTCGCAATAATCCTTTGAGGCCTTCTTTGTCCTGTCGCTGATTAATTAACACTTCGCGTCCAGGGTTTCGATGGCGTGACGCAAGGCCATCCTCAACCCCAGGTTCCTCACTCCGCCTCGCCCGCCGTCACACCTTCGCCCGCCAATCGCAACACTTTCTCTCCCGCTCAAGCTGAAGAGGAAGTCTCAGCAACCTCAACACCGCCTACGACGTTTTCGGCCGCAACGTCTCTCGGCCCTGCTACCGCACGATCCGTCCCCACGACCCCAACATCGACCCTTCCATCCTCCCTTCACTCCTTCGAGCCGCACGCCGACCTCCTCGCCGTCAACCAAAGGATCGCGGAGCTCGAGGCCCTCGCCAAGCAAGTCGAGCAAGAGCACGCCGACTACGTCAAAGTGGCTCGAGAGATGGACGTCACCTTGACGTCTCTCGAAAAGGAAGTTGACTCGGCAATAGAAGCAATCAAGAACGTCAACAGGAGAACCACGCTCGAGGATGAGCAGTGTATGGAACTGCACCACATGTGGTGTGATGAGGTCCGTACGACCTCCAAAGCGGAAGGTGACCTATTCTGGGCCAAGCACGAGTACGAAGTGGGCCAGAAGCAGTACGCCAAGTTGCAAGTCCGATTCGAAAAGTTGCAGCAAGAACGAGAGCAGCGAAGAATCGGGATGAACTTCGATGCGAGTCCCCTCTTACCCAACACCTTTTGACCATCAGCTGTCTCTCCGAGGATTCTTCAGTGGTTCGCGATTTCTTTCGTCTAGTTTTCGGTCTTGTATTCATATTTATTGTACACGCGCCTGTGCTGTTGCTAGATTGTTTATGTTATCTGTGGTTATGTTGGGCGCGGTATCATCGATTATGATATTTTGCTGTTGAATAAAGGCGTTCCAGTATTCAAAGGTGGAAGCGAAACTGATTGCGAGGAGTTCATTCGATTTGTCTATACATATGCCTTCGATAAAGGGAAAGCAAAAGATAACAACTGGATTGCTGCGTTTGCAGCCACTCGATTTTCGGGTCCGGTTCTCCGATGGTTTGCTCGACTAAGTCCAGATGCGAGGACGGATTGGCTCGCTCTCCAAGTCGCTCTACTCGATGAATATCACTCGGATTATATCGATAAAAGCACGAATGAAGTATCCTCCTCGTAAGTCCTTCTCTAGGATCACGATTTCTGATTCGACAGCGTCACAGGTCAGCCGAAGCTACCATCCCGACTCCGGCAGCAGCAGCTCCAGCTCCTCTGTTCCAGATGCAGTGCCAGAACATGATGCGGATTATCTAAGATAAAGCTCGGGAGCTAAAGGAACCCTGGTTCAAATCAGGCTTAAAAGCGCGGACGGCTGGCTCGCTGACGATCTTCGGCACCGTGTGGGGTCCGAAGTAACCGGAACAGACTCAGGCGGCCTTCGGTTCAGGATCGAGAAAGTCTCTCGCAGGAGTAATCTGTATATAGCAGTGAGGTTTTACGATGAACCGGTCAGACAGGGAGCTGTTACCTGAACCTTCGGCCTTTGCTTTGTCAGAACGGCGATGAAGGCTCTCGGATTGGAATTAGATGGAGGGATCCTTCGCCGTCTCTTGGGAGCGGATCGCAATCGTTCGGCTACTACTATCG